>JAJOOF010005325.1:0-28496 GCA_029582545.1 Solanum lignicaule
ACTAAAATACAAAAATCCCTTATTTTCCCCCAATTCAACTTAACCGGATACTTTATTAGTTTAAGTATCCGCCCGCTATTAATTAAAGTATCCGCCCGATTAATTAAAGTATCCGCGCTGCTATATTATGCATCCGCCCGTTAATTAAGTATTTGTGCTGCTAACAACTTAATAATTTAAGTATCCGCCCGTTATTAATTAAAGTATCCGCGCTGCTATATTAAGTATCCACACTGCTATATTATGTATCCGAAAAACACTAAAAAAAGGGATTTTTGGTAATTAATGAAAGAGTAGGGAAAGGAAGTAATTTCTTTCTTATACTATGTCATTTGCCTAATTTACACATGAAATATTGATACACTTAGCCCATTGGGTTATCACTAATCATACCCAGACAGGCCCAATAGGCTACTTGAAATAATATCACATTATTTTTCATCAATTTCTTCGTAATTATTCGTTTCATATTTCCTTACAACTAAAAAAAGAAGAAGTGATCAAGAACAACGAGTCCGCACCTTAGTCCCAAACATGTTGGGGGTAGGCTATATGAATCCTCACTGACGATGTTATTACTAGACATATTTTGACATATTGATCAAATTATTTGTCAATCAATTCAAAATGAATATAACACTATTCTATGTGCCAAACGTTATTGTGCTAAATGAATTATTAGTTCCAGGATCTTGGTTATGTTCAAAAAGAAATATTTCAATTTTCCCGATAGAGAAATAGAAACTTATACGTGTATCGCGTGTGAAATACGTCTACAACAAGTTTTGTATAAGTTCTTAGCTTTGACATTTACACTATGTTTGGATCATTGTTACCCATTTATTGTATTGTATCGTTACTATACCTACAATGTTTGTTTTGATTGTTACTTAAAATGTATTGTATTGTATTGTTAAATTTCATTCTTCCGTACCAATGAAAACTCCTATTTTAGGGAACAACCGATTTGGTGTGTTCCCATTGTTACTTAGTTTCTTTTTCCAATTATATCTTTACATAATATTTCAAACTACTATTTTACCCTTTACCTTATATTATTTAATTCTAGTCAAACCTCCTACCCTAGAATAATTAAGGATATTTTAGTAAATTTATAATTTACAATACGATACAATCAAACCAAACAATTAAAATGTTATTAAACATTAACAGACAATACAGTCTAGCCTAACATTGTATCTACCATATAATACAGTACAATAGAATACAATACATTATAAAACAATGGATAACAATGATCCAAACAGAGTGTTAGTGTACCCTAGGCGAAGTCAGAAATTTTGACCTTAAGGGTGTTCAAAATTACTTTTAAAGGTCATGGTATATATGTATGAAAAATAGCATTTGACCTACATACATGGTGTGTTCAATTGACCATTCTTCGACATACATATAGCTTCCTCCTGCTACATGACACGAATTCAAATTAGTCAGTCAATTGATTTCCGAAAAAAAATATATAATGTCTTCTATGCAACATAGAGAAGCAAAAAGAAGTTAAAAAAAGATATGAATGTATTGGAACTAAGAAATGTAGTAAACTTACATTAATCAACATCAAGAGCATGTGTGTCGGATCCTTCAAAAGCTATGCATTTTTGAAAGATCCGATACATGTGTGACAGTATTTTTGGAGAGTCCGAGCAATATACAGTTGTGCATGAAATTAATCTCAGAGAAAAGTGAATAGCTTAAAGTAAACAACAATGTACAATGACAGTGAAAAAAGTGTTGAGGCTTCACTTACTGCATAGCCTCTCAAGCTAGCAATGGCTCCCAACAACACTACACTCGGCATTGTATACTGCAACAACAGCAAGAACGTATACATATGATCACCCTCGAGAAGAAAATTCATCCAATCAGCCAACATAACGACTCCAATCCCCAACAGAGGAAGCACGAAAAGCCTAGCTATTGAGTGTTCTGTTTCTTTGTCCTTAAGGCCTAGCCACTCTGCTTCAACTAAAAGAGGCATACTAACCTCCTCCTCCTCCTCCTTTTCATCGACAACCTTATAGTATCTCCATCATATGATTAACGAGTATACAAACAAGAATCACCGCGATACATTAGGCAAAAGAAACATAAGCAACTCTATTCCTTTTACAATTAGGTTGATCCATACTATGAGTCAACTATAGCTAAGGGAAGATTGCTTGTGTTATCAAACGCGGTCATGATGATAAATTCTTGAGGGGACGACATATAATCACTACTAAAACACCTAAAACAAAGCCTATAATCGTACTTAACAACACGTTAACAAGTATAAACCACCAATGCACGAAATTATCAAGTGTAATCGATTGTCCTAAGTGAGTGAAGATCAAACATGGCAAGAAAAGTGCAAAGACAAGTTTGCTAAGAGGTTTGAAAGTTTCTTTTGGGACAATTTGTGTTTTTTTTGTGAGCAAGAACTAATCAAAAAATTGCTAGTGAAAGAAATTTAAGCAATGGGAGTATAGTGTTGTTATTAACTACCTCACTCAATAATCTAAACATCTTTTTCTTCTCGGTAGAGAGCGCTTTCCTAATTAGAGGACCCTATACGACACGAATTCAGATTAGTTAGAAAGTGAATTTCCCAATATTATTGAGCTTGTTGGAATCAAGAAAAGCTATAAATTTTGATTTTTTCTTTGGTAGAGAGTGCTTTTCTCTTTAGTGGACCCTATACGACACAAATTCAGATTAGTCAGAAAGTGAATTTTCCAATATTATTGAGGTTGTTGGAATCAAGAAAAACTATAAACTTTGATAAACTTAATGCAACTTGTTTTCACCAGGTTGTTCGGACTCTTAAAAAATATTGACGCATTCGATGCACACGTCAACAAAGTGTCTTAAGCAACATAGTTTACAAGACTATATTACCAATATCAAATTCAACAATTTGGTATTAGTAAAACATAATACAATATCAAGACTAATAAATATTTGGAAGTGTCATGTTTATAGCATAATTTATGGATTATTAATGAAAATAAATCACCAAGAAACAGGGTAAACTATAATCATTATCATAAGATCAATTAAAATAGTAATATGGAATCTGAGAAATCACATAAAAAAGTTTATTTATATTAGTTTATGCATACGTAAAAAGTTGCCAAATATTGTTATCCCTTATCAGTTATCACATAGGACTCGGAAGTGTGAGAAAAAAAATATTATTCTTATTAAAATAAGTGTAATTTTTCTATGATCTAATAAAAAGCTGCTAGATGCTTTATCTAGTGAAAAATTTGCCCCAAAAAAGTGTAATTTTTCTATGCATCTACTAAACACAAAAAATATATATGAAAAATCACTTATTTTCTCCCGAATAATATTTTTTAGTTGTATTATATGTCAATACATCTCATCCAAAGTTGCATTCAACTCCACTTTTCATGTGAAAATTTCATGGAGTATCTTATATAGTTATCGCTATTTGATATGTATTCATTTTCTTAATATAGTTTTGTAAATCTCTATCCATTTCGGAGTAACTTCAGACATAAGATGTTTGAATGTTATTTTGACAAGGTCTAATTTCAGAGAAAAAATGTCTGAGATTTAGAAAAAAATAACTTAATTCAATCACATGGATGCAATCATATAAAAATGGCTGAACTTCAACCATTTAGGTTTGAATTTCGTCCGTATAAAATCTAATTTCAAACAACAACGCATATCTAAAGTTATTCCTAAATTGGTAGACTGACATTTTTTTTATGCACTACGAATATGACTTAAATATTAGTGTCCCAAAATCGAGTATTTGTGCACTTTGGACCCATAGTTTGCCATATCTAACCCAAGTCAAATTTGCGGCCCATTTTTACTCAAGCCCAATAGTGTTATTACCCCCCAAATTTGTTGGCTTAATGGCCCACTTGATTTAAGAAGAAAAGATGTCAATAAGCCCAAATTGAACCTTGTGGGTTATATCAAGTAAGCCCAACTTTAAACATATTACTAACTGCGCGAATGAACCTAAGATGTAACTTGTCTTATTTTCACGATTTTAAATTTAGATTTTTATGAAGGTTATTGATAAATGTTTTTCTGTGGTTTGATAATGTAAGCACCTTTTCAAATCCGTCAGTATATATAAGTTAAACTCAAATGTTAGTAGAGCCTTCCCAAACGCTCAAACGTATATAACTAATATACAATGGCAATATTAAATATTTTGCACTATTTATATTTAGCATGTTACTTGCCTTATTTATCGAATTACTAGTGACGCATTCAATGGACAATACATGTAGTTATCATTTAGATGATTTGATTCTGGATAAAAAGTTCTTTTATAATGTCAGTGTTATCACTCTCTTTGTTCTATTTAGTGATACTATTTGACTAGACATAGAAAAAAATAGAAAAGACTTTCGTAATATATGATCTAAAAAGATGATATTCTTTTTGAGACAAAGGGATGGAGTAGTTTGAACTAGGAACTAACTAGATATTTTGAAACTAACTATATAGTTCTTCTCTAACTATGCATCTATCTCAAACTCCAAAAGCAACTAAAAATTGTCCTTTTTTCAGAAAAAATACATTATAGCATCCCAAGATATTTATTTTTTTGATGTTAGATATTGTAAGGCTTTTTTTTTTTTTTCAAAAGTAATTTTGTTGTTTTAGATGACTCAAAGGTTGTTGTATTTTTCTTAGGATTCCCATGATGTGTGGGACAAGAAAGTACCCCTTTCAAACACTATAGGCAGTAAGAATTGTCATTTCAATCTGTCATCCATTTTGCACCAAAATTCACATAATTTCCATCTCTTTATTTTCTTCTTTGGTCCCTTTTTTAAGGTGAAAAATACATTCTTATAGTATTACTCTTACTATATAGTTGATGGATCCATATGTTGTTTTTTCCCCATTTTAATACTTGTGTCTTCATTTGATCTTTTCTTTTGGAATTACTCTATTAACCTTAGTAGGATAGTTTCAACATGATTTTGGAAATAGATTCTTTTTATATGTTTACAAGATAGAATAAGATTGCATATCCCACACTTTCCTTTTTATATTTAACTTGTGAAATTATACTGAATGTATTGTGTAACAATCCAATTTATTAGTGATATTGTCCATTCTGAGTATAGGTTAGCACGACTTTAAAACACGTCACTGTAGTGTGTAAGGTTGCTTATTTATATATCCAATATCTCAATCATGTTTTGTCGATGTAGAACTTCTCATCTTAAGCTAGGGTGTCATATACACCCTCTCTTATGGACTCAGTGTTCTCGATGAGGTTTGCCCCACCGCATGACCCACATCAACAAAACTGACACAAGAGTGCCTCTGATATCATTTGTAACATCTAAGACCGCTAGTGATATTGTCCGCTTTCTGTCTAGACCCACACGACTTTAAAAGATATCATTACTATGTAAGACCTACTTAATTATACTCCCAACATCTCTCCTGTGTTTTATTGATGTGAGACTTCTAATCTTAAGTTAAGATGTCACGTATTGTTACTGTACTATACTATACTATACAATAACATGGTCCCAGTTGTTCATTTTTTTACATAGTTCCCTACTTTAAATCAGGTATGAGCCACTGGAAATGAAAAAAAACTCTTATTGAGAGTATCACTTTCAAAAATGGTTCCTACAATGCGTAAATCAAAATTTACTCGAATTTCAATACTAATATCGAATATCAAATAAAAAAAAGAAATTTCCTCTGAAGGAAGAAAAGAAAATCAACTTTCACTTTGTGAGTTGTGACCAAGACATTAATTACTGTACTATACTATAAATTGTGACTAATTTGATTTTATATTATATGTCCTCGTCTCTAAGTTTATGATATGAAATTATGAATATTGTGATATTTGAGGGCGGGCTCATAAAGGTGGGTCAAGAAAAAAATTGACAAACTTCTTGATTGATAAATTTTTTAAAAAGGGTTTATGTAACACTTTAAATTAATCTCATATCGAAAAAAATATATTACTATATAAAAGGCATAACACAAATTTATATGCTACATACATTTTTGAGTTTGATCATGGCATAGCCCAAGGATTGAAGTCATGAAGAGATACGAGTTACAGATTTCAAGTCTGATCCTTACATGTGAAATTTTTTTTGATAGGAAGAACTCACTCTTTTAATTAATCTTATATAACATGAATTTAAATTAGATATATCCCCAATATAATACCAAACATCGAGTAATTAGAAATAGAAGGAAGTCATCACAACCACTTATACCTATAATTTGACAACAAATTTCAGCAAATTTGTACTTCTTTTTAATTTCTTGAAGTTTACGTTAAAATAAAGTTATTTTTAGATGGATTGAATATCTCCGTTCATAATCAAGAATTTTGAATTTTAACTCCGAAAATTGAGAATTTATCAAGAGCATCATCTTAATGGGGTATGTCCGACATAAATTCAAATTAATCGGATCAAAAAACTCCAAATACTAAATGATTATTTAAAAAAAAACAGAGAAAAAATATGTACTTATTTTGAATTGCATCATGTGGTTGGGGAGAAAAGCTAAATAGGATATTTTTACCATTTGCTTTTTTATTCCTATGGAACTACAGTCTACACACAAAGATCTGTCCTATTTTCTCTCAATTATTTTTGGTAAACCAATTTTATATTTTACCCTTTAATTTATATATTTAGAGTAATTTCACAAGTGGTACACATATTTTATCCCTAGTGATGACTTCTTTTGTTTCTTAGTCACTATTTTCGACAGATCTTCTACTAAAAAAAACTATATCAAAGTAGTTTGGATTTTTTTTTTAAAGAAAAGTCATGAAAAAATACTAAAGTAACATGACAAATATTTTTTTTTTAAAAAAACAATAATTACAACAATATAAATATTATTATAATGAAAGTACAAGCAATAACATATAGTAACAAAAATTGACGATTAAGATAAGAGTATTGTTATGAGTACTAGTATGAAAGTATAAGTGAGACAATACTCATCTATCCGAATATGTAACCTTCATATATAGTCTCTTATCTAATGGCATACCCTCGATAAGCTGAAACTATACCATGTCCTGCCTAATCACATTTCTCCGATACTTCTTCAGTTATCCTAAAATCATCCATAACCAACCTCTTATAGCTGTACATTGAAGCATTTGTACATTTCGTTTTACATGTTCAAACCATCTTGATTTTTTATTTTTATTTTTTCGTATCTTGTCATTCATCAAAACCACTCCCACCTCATCCCAAATATATATTGTTGTGCCCAAAATTACTTTTTTTACCACACAGCTGTTTGATTTTGATGTATAACGAGTGTACGAGATCTTTTGTTTTTTTGACTATTCTCACATATATAAATTGTCAACTTGTACAACATTAATAAATGTAATGTCGTATCAGACATAGTTAAGTATACCAATTGTATTTTGTGAGTAAAAAAAAAAAAAACTTTAATTATGCTTTTTTAGAAATATTTTGAATTATCAGTTATTATGACTATTGTACTTTTATATAATTTTTTACTGTGTAATTAGTTTTTTGGAAGAAATTTTTTTTAAAGAACATAGGTTTGAATTTTTACATTGACCTTGGTATTCGCCATTTTGCCACATAAAATAGAACGATAAGAATACTATGATATTATATATAGAGAATGTAGAAAAGATTATACTATCATTAGTCAGTACAAGTTAACCTATACTTTTTATGATTATTTATAAAAAAAATCACCTCTAATTATTTTATACATAACTTGATTGTATAAATTATTTTTTTTATAGCGTAAGTGTACAAAAGTTAAACCCTAGAGAGTTTATAATTTATTTGTATGGCTTCGTACACTGCTCTGAATCTATACTTAGATTTTTCATCTTCCCAATTTCCCTCTTTATATATTTCTCTCTTTCTTTTAACTTGCCATTCTCACACACACTTCACTCATAAATTAAAAGTATATATAATATAGCAAAATTTAAAATTTAATTTTTCTAGTGTTATTTTATGTCCCATGCATGTTTTCTTCTTCTTCTTTTTGTAGCTTCAAGTATGACTTCATGATATTATCTTTTTTATTTTTTTTTGCATTTAATTAAAATTTTCTTCTTCTATTTAGGGCATATGGAGAAAATAAGGAGCTCTCTCCGGTCCAGTCCGAGGCAGTCGAAGGTTAAAAACACAGCTGATGACTCGTTGATTCTCAAGCACGTCAACAACATGTTTAGAAATTGACGTGTTTGAGATTCAACGATGCGTGAGCTATGTTTAGCTAGCGTTGTCACGTCTTGGACTGAAGGGAGCTCCCTATTATATATCCACTACGCCTTAATTTTTCATGCATATAGCAAAATAATGTGCCAATATATAGTTTGAATGTATGTAAGCTATCTATATAATTTAACATGTTATAATAAATTATGTGTGTTATAATTAAACACTTAGGTATTACTATATTAAAGGTTACTTAATTAGTTAATTTGATGATGTAAGAATATTATACACTGTCAGTATATAGAACTTCCATTCGATTTCTTCTTTCAATTTTTATTTCCTTATAGATTGAAAGATGCAACCTTAAACTTACCTTGTAGTAGTTTTTTTTTTTTTTTTTCTCTATGTGATATTTTCATATATTTCTGAGCCAATTTCTTGATTTTATTTACTTTGTGTTTAATTCATTAATTAGTTTCACAAATCAATTATACTGAATTTATTTATTTGCAGCAGGTTGTGTATAGTGACGGAAAAAATTTCATAGCTAAACAACAAAATCTCATCCTAATTTCATTTAGTTACAGATTAGCGATGGATTATAAGAAAAATTCATGGCTGGGAGCTATTTAGCTATGGATTATCAAGAATGACGCATAGCAAAAGACTGCCTCAGAAGCAAAGAGAGGCGAAATAATAGAATTTATGGATTGGAGATTATCTTAGCCTTTGATGAAGATGAATTGATATATTGACATTTTCTTCCAACATCGTATCCTAACAAATTATCTCCTTTAATTCACTTCCAATGACACTCTCTGGCCTGATACAAATTCAAATTAGTCGATTGGCCCCAAATCGAATACTAGACATCGTGTGAAAACACAAAAAAAATGTTGAATTTGGTATATGACACAATTAGGGTTTTTGGAGAAAGGTGGATGAATTCTCTACATGATTAATTGTTCTTGAAATGTGTGAGATGGATAGTTATGATCTTATTAATTATTCTTGTTATTATGTGGTTAATTAATGTTACTAATGTTCTGCTTTATGGAATGGAATATCTTATTATCTTATTTCTTGAAACCTAACTTTTTAATCGTAGTAAAAAGATATTCTAAATTAATTAATTAAATTTTATTTAGTGGTTATCCCCTACCCCATTTATTTTATCATTTCAGAATCCGCAATTTAATAAATATAGAGATGGATATATACTCGATCTATATGTCTCTCTTTCCCCGAGCTCCCCTTCTCTCTTTTGAATTAAATATTCGTAAGTTTAAATTTTTAAATGAGATAGTTATACGATTTTTACTTGTAACAAAAGGTAGATATATGTTACTCCTATAATATCTACCCTTATTTATCCATGATTGACAGTAAAAAAAAAAGAGGCTAAGTTCAAAATTTAAAAGAATAAAAAGAAATAAAACTAAAAATCATTAAAAAAAAAATTTAAAAAAAGTGCAAATCCTGAATCTATGGCTGGGGACTCTTGATTTATGCAAGTTTTACTTTATTGGATATCAATGGCTAGGGCAATATTTGAAAAACATGTAACTCTGAAAATTTTCTATTTTTATGATTGCAAAAAAGTACTATATTGTCTTTTCCTTGGGAAAGAGAATTAGGTGGGGCACGGAATAGTGGAACCGAGTTCAAATATAAAGAAGTAAACACACGAAAAATAATTTTAAAAGAACAAAAGGATTCAATATCTTCTATACATACATATAAAATAATTTTAATCTTATATATACATACAATACAATAAAAAATTTTACCGAAAAGGATTCGAATGGACTCCCTGCTCCCCACTTGTCTACTCCGATAGGTATTAAGCTTTAATTTATTTGGGAACGATTGATTTCCTAACATGAAACTTTTCTAAACGAATCTAACTTCATCACATTCCAATATAAATATCGAACATTGAACGATTTTTTTTTAGAAAAAACAACAAAGAACCAATATGCATAAATCCAGACACTATTGAACAAAGAATAAAAACTTTGTATTTATTCTTGTGTTATAAATATATAATATTCTACATACCAAAAGAAAATCTTTAAAATATTATTCTACGAATGACTAAAACATAATGCAACAAGAAAAGTTAGGGTCAATCCCATATATAAGTAGGATCGATAGAAATGTTTTTGAGAATAAAATCGTAAAGCTAGTCCTAGCTATTGGATCAAATCAAGCAGACAATACTTTAGCCGTTACAAAAAAATCTTTAAAAAATATATTATCAAGCTAAAATTCCCTTGGTTAACTCAATCAAATGAAACAAGATCACAATAGTTGAAATGGGTACACTTAATCCAATAAGTGCAGCCATGCCCAAAACCAAACTAGGTCTTGTATCCATTAATTGAGATTGCAACAATCCCAATGCTTGACAAATATTTTCATCGTAATTCACATATATACTCTTTTCCCAATCCATCCAATCAGATGGAGGCTCGTAATTTCTTTCGATCATTTTCATCTCATGAATTCTCTTACGTAGAATAATTAAGTTCTCATCTACACTACGACCATTGTAATAGTTTCGATCTTGAGCTTCTCTCCCCATTGCCAATGTCATTGTCCTCGAATTTCGTGATGATGATGATGATTTTCGTCTTGATGAAAATGGAGAAGATGAAAGAAAAGAAGTTGTTGTTGCCATTATTTAGAGTGATTAATTTTGAGAATTGTATAAATATTGAAAAATGAGATTTGGGTTATAATAGGCTTTGGGTGTTTGTATTTATAGATGTTGGAGACATAGAATAATGTTAATTAATGTATTAATTTAAAAGTATTAAGCCAAAAAATGATTAAGGAAAACCGTGTTATATTAACTGTCATCACCGATAATTAATAGAAAAATAGTTTAGATTATATCATTTGTCAAGTAGACATGGTCAAGATATGATTTAGTCTTGCAAGTTGCAAGTTGCAAATATAATGAATATTAATTAGCAGTGACTAAAAAAATTCAAAATATATTTAAAATATATACTTACTACTTCTAGCTATTTATTTGTTTTAAAAAAAAGTGTCTCCTTTTATCTATGAGAAAGAACGAATCAATTTTAAATCTTCAATTCTACGACGTTGCTCTTATATGGTGTTTTTAACATTTCTTATATCCTAATATATATGATACTTTTTGCTTTTCGAGAGTTAAACAAAAAAATTGCCTATAATTTATTCTTATGCCCTTTAAATATTTCAAAAGTGTTAATTCGTGTTATTTATTATACTTTTGATGTAGTTTTTGAATATGTAAATTATTTTTCAAAATTCTTAAAGATTATATGTCTAAATTTACTATCAGAATCATATAAATTGACATAGAAAAAGTACTATAAATTTCAAAAGTCTTTATTTTCAAACATTTTTACACACCATATTTTTCACAAGATGTTATAGTCCATAAATTCAACTAGTCATTCAGGTAATATGGTTTGACTTTTGCGCAAGTCGGTTCTTTTTTTAATATTTAGTTCTCTGTATCTTCCCATTTTATTTTCCAGGTAGGGTTGGACGTTTTAATGTAAAACATCTATTAAACAATAAATTGAAAAACTATTCATTTGTTTATTTTTGAAAATGAAATCAGAAAGTAGTTGGAAAGACCAGATCACCAGGGTTTTTAATTTCTATACTATATAGTATTATTATTTTATTGGCTGACGCAAAACTGAGATGGAAATAACTTTAAAAGAATATTAATCCAAAGAAAGTGACTATAGATCGAACCTATCCAATTTTTATAGTACGATGATTGGCTATTCACGACCTAGCTATACCTCTCCAAGGAACAAAATGTTGAATTGAATTATACCAAAGAAAGTGACTATTAATCCAAAGAAAGTGACTATAGATCGAACCTATCCAATTTTTATAGTACAATGGTTGGCTATTCACGACCTAGCTATACCTCTCCAAGGAACAAAATGTTGAATTGAATTATACCAATCTCTACTTGAACTACACAATTTACGTCTCATGAGCCAATTATTTAGATAGAATTAAGTTCAAGATTTATTTTCTTATTGACCTATCGTAATATAAAATCAAAGAGCATTTCAATGTTGAACTCCATGTTATAGTTGACTACAGAAATCCTGCAATAATTATTTCAGTTTTAAGACGTGCTTAACCCAAACCTAGAAGACGTTGACTAACTTTTCTCAATGAATTAATTAATAGAATTAATTTTAAAACAAATTCGAATATGGTTCTGGTCAACGTTAAATGTATTCAGTTTTTCGATCTGCAATTTATCATTCTTGTTTCTGTTTTTCTTTATAATTATTTCTGATGTTATTATAACAAAGTGACTATAATAATTTAACCAAACATAAACTACTACCACTCTAAAATTCTCTTTTTATTGACAGCTAGATCATAGTTTTGGGTGCAACGACAATCCATCCTAAATAACCTTTTCTGAATCAACAAAGAGGATATGGAAAGACATATTATACCAACCATACCTGGTGTAATCCCACAGGTGGAGTCTAGTTACGATTAAAACCATACATTTCAAGGATGAAAATGCCATTTGACACGACCTACTAAACTCGTCATAGAAATTATTTGATTCCAATGATCCAATCAACAGTGAGTTTTTTTTTTTTTGGTTATGAAAATAGGCCAAAAAGTTCAAACTTTACATTAGAGTTCAGATCATAGTTACCACACTTCACGATTATTCGGGAGTCGAGACGATCTTCATGGAGTTTCTAATGCTTTTGACCCCTAAAGATAACAGGAAGGAGATGAAATTTACTGCATATTAGTAGAATTAGCTCAATAGCTCACATAAGAAAGACTTCCCTTTACTGCACAAGCATCTTCTTTTGATTAGCACCTGTAGGAGATAAATCAATAAAAAAGTCGCATATCTTTGTTATCAACATCATCCATTTTTCCCAAGCAATTTACAAGCCGTCAAGGGTAAACAGATCAAGTGGATCAGCAGGAGAAGATTCCTGCTGCTCGTCGGGTTTACCTTCATCTGAGGGCGGAGATTCAACTTGTTGAGTTGGTTCAGGCAAATCATCATCCTTTATGGGCTGAAGCTTTGCTTCTTCCTCTGGCTCTTCTTCGATATCTTTGAGACGTGGTGGAGGTTCAAGCCGTTGATACTTGGGCTTATTTTTCTCCAGGAGAAGCTACGTTGTGTAATACCAAAACATGAGAATTCTACTTTGAGCAGTAATGGTATCACCTATTCGGCAGCCTCCAAATGATAGCCGCTCGAGTACCTGTAGAAGCGAAATTCAAGATGTTGCCATACAAGAATGAAAACAATTTGATTCACTGCCAATGCTAGGGGATTTTGATCAGCAATCATAAAATGAAGGGAGAGAGGATATGGTGAATTCAATCTTGAAGTTCGGACAGTGAGTAATATTTTTCTTGCAATGGAACCACGTCCCGAAGATCCAAGAGGGAGCAGTATTCCACTTTTTGAAATGTAAAGCTCTTTTAGTGTTTGTCTACTACGATTTTAGGAATGTATTGACTTCAACTCTCCAGGTTGCCAGTTATCTATGTTTATTATCACCTTGGTTTAGCATTAATCTAAAATAATAACTAAAAATTGAACATAGAAGCTAGTTTAGGTTAGAAGTTGGCCAGGTGTCAAACTGATGCATGACACTGAAGAACAACAAAAGGAAGAAAACAACCAAAACAATACGTTTCTGAGTAAAGAAAAAAAATGGAAAAAACAAAACCATGGCTGCAGTATTGCTATTTATAAACAATGTGTTCATCATGTTAACCTTAGTATTTGTGCCTATCAGTCATACACCAGTCCTTAAATGGTCATGCTAATACTCAGACATAAAAGGTTCACGAGCCATCTAGAGCTAACCTTAGTTCTCTCTGCACCAAAGCCTCCTAAGGTTTCAATACACCAACATGATTTTCTGGGTAAATTAGAGAAGCGTTTGCCATCTAATTGGAAGTTTTAGTTCAATGATCTAACAATTGATGTCCATACATAAAAATTTCTACAAAAGATAGTAGAGCAATTCAAAGGAGAATCTTATGAAGTAAAAAGGAGTCCTCTGTCTTCACTCACCTGTTCACCAGACTGTACGTCTAATGTGTTTTGATGCTCAAATTGAAGGCCACTAAGTTCATTGATGCTAAGCCCCTGAAACGCCCTGAAAGTAACAAGAAATTCGCCAACTATTGAAGCCCTTGGATAGAAAGACTAGTAGACTCAAGGAATGGCCAAGTACTCTGGCATATGAAGGGACATATAGTACCATCTTATAAGCGAAACTCGAGGAATCCACCGAAAAATAATTGGTGTGTTGTCTGAATTGACATAGGAGCCTCCAAAGACGATAAAAACTGTCATAAGAGAGGGACCTAATGCTAATGCAGCTTCAGTCGTTGGAACCATAGCTCCCACAGTCAAGCCCATAGCAGATGCAGCAAAAGACTCCACCGTCACAATTCCGCAGAACTTCCCAAATCTACAAACCAAAGCAGAACAGTTTCAGCACTCAATGTGGAGTGTATTCTAATTTCCAACCTTGTGTCTCATTTTATTGAAATACCATTTACCAAAAGCTACAGATAGCATCTGTCACTGGAGGGGGGAAAAATCACGGGACCACTAAAATTCGGAAAGTGAATGCAAGAAACAACGAATGAACGCCATAGTGCAAAAAATTGACTACGAAGACCCTTTTCTCAATAAAGGCACAGTAAGACTTCAGAGTAAATACCTTTGTTGAACCTGGCAAATATGAGCTCGGCAAGGTGATTGGTGAAGAAGCTTATATGACATCTTTACTGATGGTTATGAAGTCATTAATTTGATGCTCAGAAGTTAACGAAAGAAGGAATCTATGCATCCATGTGTTCCCATTTCAATTGCTTTGTTCAAGAAAGATTTTGACAATCCATAAAACATTAACCACAGCCCTTTTTTCATAATAAAAATAGATGAACTGATTATGACTGAGATGATTATATCCTTTGCTGCTATTCAACCTAGAAAAATTATTTGAATGTGGATTTTCTAATAAAGATATTAAAAGTTGTCTTTCTGAATGCCAAGTTTAATTGAGCTTGAGTTGATGTATTTATTGAGGTATTGTAGCTTAAGGCCTTCTCTATCTTCTCCTAAGTATTAGTCACAGGAAAATGCATAGACATGCAGTTTCTCCATACTTTACTCAAAGCAGCCTCAGAGATCAGCTAGTAACTTAGATATTTTCATTCTTAGGATCTGTTTTGTAATTACTTAGAGCGCCCATGATCCACCGAGTTCTAAATCTTGCATCACTGGCCCTGGGAATTTCTCGGTTATCAAAAGAAGAATTTCTTAAAGCAAGGAGACCTCTGTCCTTGAGAAAAACATGCTTGAATTCGGGGAGATCACATGATATAGCCTTAATAGCTTCACCCTAATCAGCAACGCATATATGTAAACAACTCTCAAACAGTGGTAGGGGTGGCAAATGCTTGGATTGGATCGGATTTGGATGAATTGAATATGGATTGAGCAAAAATGGTTTGGATTACAATCCACCCAAATAGAATATGGGTAAATATGGATTTGGTCAAATATGGTTTGGGTAAAATGGTTCTAACCCATTTAAAAAAATTGTTTTTCAAAAAAAAAATTACCCCCTCCCCCGGGCACCCCGGGGCGCCCCACTCCCCCTCCCCCACCTTCCACCAACCTACCCCTAAATTTATTTTGTTTTCCAAAAACAAAAAAAAATGTTTTTCAAAAAAAAATAAAAATTACCCCCTCCCCCGGGCACCCCCACCCCCCCTTACCTTCCACCAACCAACCCCTAAATTTTTTTGTTTTCCAAAAACAAAAAAAAATCTGTTTTTTCAGTTAAGTTTGAAAATTAATATTAATTGTTTTATTTTTTAGCATAATTAAGAATTTTGAGTGGAAGTGAAAACTAAGTGATCTATTATGGGTCAATATGGATACCCATATTTAACCCATTTTGACCATATTTGTAGAGACTCTTAAAATAGCTTGAAGCGCATATTTAACCAATTAAAATATGAGTGATCCAAGTCATTAAATATGGGCAAAATGGATTCATTTCATTAATATGGGCTCAAATTGCCACCCCTAAACAGTGGTAAACTCACCTAGAAATGGTAGGATGAAGTCGAGCCATTGGGTATAGGATGCCACCAAAGAGTAGCGGAAATGCTGCTCCAACAGGAATCTCAGCAATCAATTTGGAAAGCAAATATGGTCCCAAAGCATAATACCCTTTTGCACGCTCTCTATCAACAATTGCTCGTTCCTTGGGAAAGACACCAACTGTTTTTGTGAGAGCAGCCATAGCAGTGTTTATTGCAGCAACCTACGCATGAACACATGAAAATGGGAAGGATATTGGTTAGGAACCCCATCGCCTCATCAATTTGGCACTTGTACTTTCAAGTATGACGTTTTTTAATCGCTGGAAGTATGGCATTTTCACCCAATTTTGGTTACTTGCCCACTGATTATTAGCTGGGCAATTGGTTAAACTTTAAAGAATAAGAAAATATTGCTTTTGAGCACAGAAAACTTGAGGAAAAGAACAGTTACTCTCTTCTTATTCATGCGCAATCAAGAGTACATGTTGACGCTACATTAATCTTATTAACAGGACCTGATAAAATATACTGCCATTTCTCACCTGAAGTAATCCCATCCTGTCTTGTATTGACGTTTGTGATCTGCCCATCCTCCAGAATATAGAACCAAATATCAAAGCTGAAGCAATTGACATCCTTGCCCGAACTTCGTTTGTTGGTCCATCACGAGAAGCCTATTCATCAATTTAATTGATCTAAATTATAATAGATCCAAAACCAAAAAATGCAAAATTGCTCTAGTATCACTTTCTTTTTCTTCTTCTTTTTTTGCATAAGAAACGGATTAGAAGGAAGTCCTCAATTTGCAAGAAAATAAATAAATCATATATATTGGAGATAGGATAAGCTCTAACTAGCTACATAGCATGGTAATGCAGTAAGACTCAAACAAATGACCTATAGCACACAACAGGCTAAAATTCTCCATTTTACATCTGTTAAATTTTCCAGATAAATGAAGGAACTCCTTATCAGTGATCATTGCTATTTATATGATTTATAGTTTCAGAACTATTTATAATCAGCATGGTAACTACTTCCAATTCCTGTTAAAACAGATTAATGACATCGGTTGAGAATTAGATAGATGGGACTCACTTGCATCCATGCACGTTTGAGAAGTAACCTGAACTGCCTCCACCAACCACCTCTACGTGAAATAGATTTCTTTTGGAAGTTCACATGGGTCTTCGAGCTATCCCTTACAAGTGAAGTTGCATATAAAACCTCTGGTATCTTTTCTGAGAATGACTCAACTAGACCATTTATTCTCTTTTGAGAAGAATATACACTCTCTCGCGAACTATAGTCTATAGATATTAGATCAGCCAAAAATTCAGCAGGATTTACATGATCTGGACAAATGTACCTGTCATTTAGTAACCACCATCAATACTTGATTAATACATTGCAGTTTTCACGTCACGTGAATCATAGGAAATTAAGCTGGCTCCATATCCATATGGCAATGGCTCAACTTAAATGCATAAATTTACACAAGCACACATGTGTGCACGCACACACATATATACACATCCCTAGCCCCACACCCTCCCACACAAAAATAACCAGAAAGAAAAAACCAGGAGTATTTGTTACATCATAAAGTGTTGCAACTCGCACCCTAAATTCATAAAGGGTATTTCCTTATCATGCTACTTCATGCTCGTTCCAAGATCGAAGTACCTATTCTACATATAAGAATCCCCTTCTTTACATGATTTCTTCTCCTTATAGATAGATATAGCATCTATGATTTTCGCCTTACCACATTCTAACTTGATATCTATGTGTTTAAGAATAAAATGTGACACTAAAATCACCATCAAGTTTATCAAAGGGGCATTTAGCTCTACTTGAAAGAATACATGTTTCAATTAACAGGCACCATGTAGACATATATGTTGTCAGACCACAAACCGCACAAATAAGCTACAGTTCCAGGAATACAATGCCTGATTGAGAACCAAAGCACAATACTATAAGGTTATAAATTATACAAGTAATTTTGGGAGTAGATCATATAACAAACCCGAATTTCGAGAAGTATGCTAGTACTTCATCACGTGCAGGACCAGCATAAATGAGCGAGCCCCCTGCCAACAGAACAATGTCGTCGAATTTTGCATACACAGACCCTCTAGGCTGGTGTATAGAACATATAACAGTATGTCCATCTTGTGCAAGTTGTCTTAAGGTTTCCATCACTCGCTCTGCTTGAAAAGCATCAAGTCCTGAAAGCAGGATTTTGTGGGGAAGGAGTAAAAAGGTGAGCAAACAATCATTGAAGTAAAACCTTGTCTTCGCATTAGTATTATGACTTCAATAACATATTCAATTGTTTCTACTCAAAATCAAAATTTTCCTAAATTATAAACGTACTTCATTTTAGATTTAAAGAGCTAGTAATATCTCGCAATTGCCACTGAGGGAAGTTGATAGTTCATATTTTTTAGAAGTTTGGGTGGAAAACTTTCTATTATTAATATGTGAATGATTCAAAGTATGTTAAACATAATACAACTAGCTTTCAAGCTGAACCTCCATTGTAGGAGGCAAAAAACGGAATCCAGACACCGAAACCATTAACAAAAAAGGCATGACATTAACATAGAAGATCCTTACAAAAAAGAACACCACTAATATACAAGAGAATAAGCTAGACAAAACTAGGATGCATAAATGAATTCTATATGAAAGAGGGAGAAATATTCGTCAAGTCATTAACTAAATGTGTGATATTGGTTTAGTTCCAGTCTGAATGTTTTTCCACTAGAAGCTCATCTTGTTAGCTTTCATTTTATATGTTTATTCCTTCCCCCTCTACACGTAGAAGCTTCTAAAACCAAATGCACTGTTTTACATACAAAAGAACTTCGAAATTGGTACCATATATCTAAATACGACCCCACAAGATTTCCTTGACATGAAGAGAATCAAGCATACACATTTCCAGACAGTACAATAGCACAAGGAATACAGAATCCGAGATAATGGTTTTGAAGTCCTTAATAGCACCATAAGCAAACATTTGTTTTTGGACATTATTGAGTTCAGCATATTGTCTGGGCAAGTAGAAGAACTAATTAAGCCTCTACAAGGATAGAAAAGATATTCAGATCCATTTTTTAGACTTCTCTAGAGCCATATAATCACAGGATTTGGATGCCTACGCAAGCTCAACAATCTTTTTATGCATCTCATCCGATAATTATTCTGACTTCCACTGCATGAAAATTTGACAGAGTCATGTAACTAAGGAGTCAGCTCAACTGAATAATGGTTGTGGCCAGGAGGTAAGCACCATTATAAGTGAAAGATAGAAGAGGTAAAAGTGAATATTGGGAGTCCCTGCTATTTTAACTTCATAGAGAAGACTACACTCTACAGGGAAGCATAGTGGCCAGAAATCTATAGTTATCCTGCTTTAAAACCTTTGATTTTATAAAGACTCTCCTTGGTTTATATGTGCTTCTAGAAATGTTGTAATGACTAGTCATTGGTGAAAAATT
Source organism: Solanum lignicaule (assembly GCA_029582545.1). Taxonomy (NCBI): domain Eukaryota; kingdom Viridiplantae; phylum Streptophyta; class Magnoliopsida; order Solanales; family Solanaceae; genus Solanum; species Solanum lignicaule. The sequence continues at coordinate 19,883 of JAJOOF010005325.1, forward strand.
AAAGCATATAATGTCAACCAGACAAAAATAGTCACTGGTCAACTGAGTTGAATAAAGGCAGAAAAATTGGATGATACCATCATGATCAAAGCATAATGCCAGCAAACGTGGACTAGCAAAAGCAATAGCATAATTTACCAGTGGTAGGTTCATCAGCAAAAACTACAGATGGACTGGCAATAAGCTCACATGCAAGTGACAGGCGCTTCTTTTCACCTCCACTAATTCCACGAACTTTTGCATCGCCAATGCGTGAATCAGCACAACTGACCTTTTAAAGAGACATGAAACCAACACTACTGAGGACAAAGTAGAGAGATTTCTCTACTAAATGCAGAAGTAATACTAACAGATTCCAGATTTTTCAAGAAGCAGAAACTGAAGATAGAGCAGCAAACACATTGAAGAATGAAAAGGAAATTAACATGGATAAGGGATTATTTGTTCATGGACAAATTATTCAGAGATTATAGTGCAAAATTGTAATACAATGGATATTAATAAAAAAAATATTTTGTTTAGTATCGGATGTTTAGTTCATCATATTAAAAGTTGGATGTGAGATGTACTATTTAAAACATAAAGTACCACGATAAGACAAAGGGAAACCATACCAAACCTATTTTAAACAATAGATTGTTCACATATTCATCTCTCTCTTCTATTGAAGATACGTCCTGTAGCTGCAGTTCAGCTGCAAGAGAGAGAGTTTCTCGAACAGTCAACTGGGAAAAGAAAAGATCTTCTTGTCTAACATAGGCAAACCTGTAGGAGCAAAAAATTCCATCATGTTGTTAAGAATTTCTCTCAAGAGAAAAATTATCAGTCTAATTGACAGTGGACGTACTTGTATATTTTGTTTGAAAATGGCACCCCATTGATGTCCAAAAGACCAGACAAATTTAACTTAGGTGATGCTTTTGTTTGACCTGCCAGAACATTGAGAAGAGTAGTCTTTCCAGATCCTGATGGACCCATTATTGCTAGCAATCGACCAGGTTTGGCTTCTCCTGTCACATTTTTTAGCAGAAACCGCACCTAGAGTTCGGGGGAGATGAAAAGATACAGAAAGATTTTGAATGTCAACATCAATATCATTTGAGTCTGGCCCTCAGAATAACTACACAATTCCAATCATGGGAAACTTACATGTTGCTTAAATCACTATAACCAGAAATTAGTTATCTCAAAAAGCAAAATGAGCAAAAGTTAAAGGGAGAATAAAAGAATATGTAGGTGAGAATTAAAATTAAGGGGAAGCCACAGTTACTTATAAGGTCAATACACATAATTGTGTTACTTACCTTCTCAAAATGAAAGGCCAAGCCATATAGTTGGTCATAAAATTTGAGGAAATAGACTAGATTATGAAGATACCATCAAAGGTTAAACACTTGAACTGTGAAGTCACTTTGAAGTTTGAAGTAACAATATCTGTTTGGCTACTAAGAAGGAAAGAGGTGAAAGTATGGGTGTTCTTTTCATAGTCATTGAGAATATTCATATTCATTGGTTATAGTCTTATAGTGTTCTAGCAGTACATGTATTTCCTTCTTTCTTTCTTTTTTCTTCTGATAAAACGAGATAAGCAATATATGTATATCTGCTATTGCTAACACACCTGAAATTTCTCAGTTGTTCCCTCCAACAAACCCCGGTTACTAGAAGTATCTATATCTAATATACACAAATTAAAGAAAATATATAAGCCTCATCGATAACAGCAAACTGATGAAATCGACTACAGAGAAGTTCATCATCTGGCTAAATGTCATATGTTATTCTACATTTCTACTACACATATAGGAGGAAATACTAGAATCTTAACCTCTGCAAAATAATCAAAAAGGGAAACATGAATCGAACTTCTACACACATTTGGCAACAAGCTCTGAGTTCTATCATCAATTTCAGCTTAATTACACACAATTTTGAATAAAGTAGCCAAATAGAAGAACTATTCATAAGTTCACCAAATAATCTACTGGAACATTTTATCAACATAAGCTCACACGCTTTTTGGTTCACTTGACTTCTCCAAACGCTACTTCGAAAATTCAATCTATATTCGAAAAACTGCAATGGACTCACTCACCGTATTTGCGGATTTATCAGAAAGCGAGCAAGTGATATTAGTCCATCTAATAGTAACCGGAAGTACTTTTCCAGTAACCGTAGCTTCGTCATTTTCACTTCCTCTCTCACCGTCATCATCAGGAACGTCTTCATTATCCGGTAAAATCGCCGGACCAGGAGAGGAGAAAAGTCGGAGCAGTAGCGCCGCCGCTACAGCCGCCAGTAACTGGCCAACTCCGCTGCCTTTGCCGGTAATCGGCAACATTTTCTCCGTTCACGTTTTAGTTCGTCTTCTTCTCACACTCAGAACTACACAGGTTCAGTTTTAAGAAGAAAAAAAATTACTAATCAAATAGAGAGAAAAACGACGTCGGTTTGTGGATTTTGAGTAAGACAAAAGTTTGTTGTGAACGAACACGTGTCCTTCAGGAGGAGATAAGGTATGAAGGTTATGATAGTAATTTTGCTATTGACTTGTAAATTGTCAATTTAATTTTGAATTAATCTTTAACTCCTATTTTGATAATTTTTCCACAAAGTGTGTTTAAAATCGAAATCAAAATAACAATGGTTTTAAAATAGTGAATATTAAGATATGTGTTAAATTAAAAGATTTGAAAATAAAAGTATATATATTAAAATTTAATTATTAAATTATTAAAATTTTTTTTTTTTGCTCAACATCTGAATATATAAAAGTATTCGTATTTATTTAAAACTAAAAAATATAAAAATTATTTAAAATACTAGTTATTCTATGCAAAAATAAGAATATGAAGTCAAAATTAGATAGTGTAATCTTTGACCCCTTCGTCATAATCTCTAATTTGTCCAATTATTCATGGGGCTACGTTTAGGTATAAGAAGTTATATTCGTGTAAAAGAGTGTAATGCTAACAGAAATAATTAATTTGTTCTCTTGGTCTTACTTTATAACTTGATAAATCATAAGAGAAGAAAGAATTTTTTTCGTAAAAATCATACTTGTTATCTTCTCATCTAAGTTATGTGACCTAAGAGCTAAGAACTGAACATATATCATACTCCATCTGTCTCAATTTATGTGACTTATTTTCCTTTTTGGTCAGTCCCAAAAGGAATGACACATTTCTATATTAAGTAACAATTTAACTATAAAATATCTATTTTACCCTTAATGAAATAATTTACAGCCACATAAATTTCTATCATTCATTTTGGACCACAAGTTTTAAAAGTGTTCATTTATTTCTTAAACTCCGTACCGAGTCAAACTATCTCATATAAAATGGGACGGAGGGAGTAGTATTTAAATTCTATGTTTTACACATGTAAGTAGGTGTCGAGGTGATAGACTAATAGTATGTGGGATGGTGATTGGTGTTGATTTATAATGTTGGTTGATAGTACATGCATAATGCATTTGGTGGTGATGATTGATAATATGATGGATATAGTAATAACTGATGGTGGAGTGATGATCAATAATTGTGGTTAACAATAATTGTGGTTAATTTGACTCATTTATGCCATTTTCGTTTGAGAAAAGGCCCATCCATGTAATTATTTGTTAACTGAAAACAATTTCGATTTTGCAAAAGCATTTTTACACCTGGTCAATTATAATTCGGCCACGTCATTAATTATATCATTTTTTTAAAAGGAAAAAAGTTCGAATATGTTATCAAACTTTGAGAAAATGTTATCTATATCATCCGTTAAAAGTTTGGCTCGTCTATGTCATTTTAGTTAACTTGTAATGACATGAATGAACTTTTTCTCAAACGAAAATGACATAAATGAACTATATTTTTAATGAATGATATAGATAAGCCTTTTCTCAAAGTTCAACAACATATTTGAGTTTTATCCTTTAAATTATTAATCAAATGATCCCTAATGACCTCTTTATAATTATTCTTCATTTTTTTTTCTTTTTGACAATATGGTTCATGAATCATGACAAATTCAATTATTTCTAAATTGTAATGTAATCCATGACGACCTTTTATTGGTCAAAGCCTTACATTTTTTGTTCAACTTTTTCAAAATATGGCAAAGGCAGATTGCCTAACTTTACTTCAGCCAAAAACTATTTATTTTGAAAATCTTAGATAATTTATTTATTTTTTCACCAAAACAAACAAACAAAAACTAGTTCATTGGGGACTCTATTTTCAAATAAAGAATTCCTCGATTAATTAACAAGGATTTCTTCACCCTTAATCAAAAGTATCGAATTTGAACAAATTAAAATAGAAAAGATTCTAATGGAACCATTATCTCATAAATGAATCTTACAATAAGTGAATCTAAATTTGATTGAGTTTTATACAAATATCGAGTAAAAATGTATAGGGAGTCTCCACATGTCTTAAACTTTACGAACTCTAAAATATATTCTTGCTTTGTTTAATATAAAATCATATAGAATATTGAAGATTTGTACAATTGCCACGAACATAAATACCATCGTTTTCATAAACCTAACTTAAACTTTATAAAAAATAAAAGGGAAGTGTTAAATGACCAGAAAATTAAAAAAATTATAATATTTTTTTTATTTTAAAATAAATTGATCTTTTTTCCATTTTTTAGTTAAAAGGTATTAATTAAAAGGGTAAAAATGTTTTAAAAGGTAAAATAACATAAATAAAATATCATTCTGGCCAAATTATCTGGCCAAAAAGATTTTTTCAAAATAAAAATAAATAGGCTGGGTGGGGGGTATGGTTACCTAAGAAAGATTAATTATTTAATTAGTTAATAATCATGTTAGGCTTTGTCTTAATTAGAAGTGTTGAGTTTGAATATTAGATATGAAATTACTTCAAAAATTAAAGGATTTTAAAGGCTTAATATGAATATTCTTTACTAATATTATATATATATATATATATTTTATTTTTTTTAATTATTTTTTTTAATTTTTTATTTTTTTTCTCTTTAATACGAGTTTGGATAGACCATATGAATGACCTGATCCAATTTCTTTTACTAACTACACAACAACGAGTAGATGCATTCTCTAGAAATATTTTTTTTTGTGCTGGAAGTACCGTATTCGAAAATAGACTTTGCAATACTCAATTTAAATTTAATTTGACCTCAATATAAATATTAAATATCGAATAATAGAATATGAAATAAGAAACAAGGTGATGACTTTTTTTATGATTTTGATAAAAGGGATGATGAAAGAGAGTGAACAATAACAAATGGCATACTCACATGCACATCATATACATTAGTTTAGATAATTCATGTTAATTAGGTGATCCCATTTAGGTTAAAACTTTAGCATCAAAGCAATTAATCAAAGTTTCAAACGCATAAACTATACTGATTAAGACAAATTCAAAGAAAAGTTGTAATTAGCAAAATTCCGAATGAATCTTAATTACAAGCAGCAACAAAGAGAATGAAACAAAATTAAAGCAAACAACATTCAACAAAAGGGTACATACATTATTCTCTAAAATTGTTAAGATATCTAATCACTCTTATTTTTTTCTAAAAAGAAATTTCAAATTTCTCATAATTCGTCTTTTTAATAATTGGCATACACCAAAAGGGGACAAAAAGGGGGTGGGGGATTTAAAAAAATGACATATTTTCTTATATTTATAAGAATTTAATTTTAAACAACTTAATAACATGTTTTTAGTCACATAAATATTATGACATGTTTAAATCTGCGAGTTACAAACTCTCAATTTCTTGGAGAGTGGTAGTCAATTCTATTTTCGATGGGCGAGCAACTTATAATTAAATCAAACTTTGGGCATTATTTCCGTAATTTATAATAGCGAGAAAAGAATATTAGTTTTCAAGGTGTTCAAGAATAAAGACATTGAGTTACTTTATTAGTTCTTTGACTTAGGATTAGTTAATTATATCTTTTATTCAGATATAAAAGAGATACAACTCAACAATAGAGAGTCACTATTTCAAGTTGAGTTTGACTATCCATAAATTCAATGTGAGTCTTTTTTTAGTTAATTTTGCTCTTCCTTATCGTCGTTCAATGAGAATGGGTAAAAGACACGTAGAACTAACATGAGGGGACAAGAATCACTATATTTGACTTAAAAAAAAAGTTGAAATTGATTATGAACTCCGCCACTAAATTATTGTAGCTACAATTTCTTTTAATAATCTATCGCTAAATAGAATTAATTATGAGTTATTCAGTTGCTTTTTTTTATAGTAGGAAACTGAGAGGACATATATGAATACGCGTTATATCTTAAAAGAAGTTTAATTTTTTTATAAATTTTGTGTTTAATCAAACATGAATATCACTGAAAAGTATATATCTTAAATTCCAAATTAGTTAACAATAATATGGTAAAATCTTTAATCATAGCTCTCGTATTCGAAAATATCAAACATCGAACGAGAAAAAAAGTTTTAATTTTTAGCTCTCCCAACTCCCAAAGTTCCAACAAAAGTAGATTTGAGTAAATTCACCTGTGATTTATAAGTCCCACTCTCAATATAAGCACGTAATAAACACATCTCTTGTCAATAGCCCTTATCGTGTTCCCACGCTCTCTATCCGCGAGTAATACAACAAATCTCCCTTTTACAAATAGTACTATTTTTATTTATTTGCTTAGCTAATAGATCAAAAATAGTGATTTTCATATCAATTTCATCAAAAAAATAAAAACAAATTATTAAAAAAAAAAAAAACTTTGCTTCCATTTCTGAATCTTCTTTGCTTAATTTTTCATCTTCTTTTTAACTTATTATATACACACACCTCTTTCAAACCCTAGCCCTAAATTCAGATTTCCACAATTTTTTTGTTATAATTAGAAATAAAAATATCAGAAAGTTAAATGATTTACTATTATGAAAAGGGTGTTTTCTTGATTTAGTATTTGTTGAGAAGGGTATTTTTTTTCACTGTTTGGAAGATCTCAAAAATCCTATTTTTGAGAAGAAAAAATAAAGGCTCTTGATTTTGATGAAGTTAATGAGAATTCTGTTTCAGTGTATTGAAAGATCTTGAAAGAACCCATTTTTAGTTAAAGATTCTTAAACCCATTGATACCAAAATCATTTTTTTCACAACCCCAGATCAGAATTTTGGAAAATTCTGAAAAAGATTGAATTTTTATTTTTTCTATGTTGAGAGTAGTTTAAAGATGGGAGCTGAAAAGAAATGGTTATATGCACTTTTTTGTGCAGCTTTTGTATCATTTTTGATATTCTTGTCTTGCATTTCTGGTTTTAGCTCATCATACTATGCATTTTCATTACAGAGAAGATTTGCCACGCCCGTGAATCACGGGCCGGGACATCCACCTGCATTTGCATACTACATTTCAGGTGGAGGGGGAGATAGTGATAGGATTTTTAGACTTTTGTTAGCTGTGTATCATCCTAGGAATAGGTATTTGTTGCACATTGGTACTGATGGGAGTGAAGAAGAAAGATGGAAGCTTGGGATGTTAGTGAAATCTGTGCCAGTAATTCAGGCTTTTGGGAATGTGGATGTGGTTGGAAAGCCTGATCCAGTTACTTATATGGGTTCAACTAATATAGCGGCAATGCTAAGGGCGGTATCGATTTTGTTGAAGGTGGATGGTGGATGGGATTGGTTTGTTAATCTAAGTGCCTCTGATTATCCTTTAATTACACAAGATGGTAAGTTTTTGCTTTAGCTGAATTGGTTATTGTTTTGTTGGTTTTGTTCATAATTGAGTTTATTTGTTTGGATAAGATAGCTTCCGATCGAGTAATTGATAAGGTAGAAGCTTATAATTGGTAAAAAGATTCATGGGTTTTGAATTTTGGGAGTTAGTTTTGCTTAAAGTTTCGATTTTTTCTCCTCTGGATGAGTTTTAAGTTTTGGATATGAGCTGTATGTGAGAATCAAAATTTTGATTTTTGGATCTCATTTCATTGTCTACGAGGTTGGGGTAAGGTCTGTGTATGCTCTACCTTCCCCGGATCCCACTTGTAGGATTACACTGGGTATGTTGTTGTTGTTGGATCTCATGTCATTGTACTATTGACTAATACTGTATTGCCTACTGGATTAGTATCTCAACTTAGAAATTTGTCTCCAAGTGTATTTTAGGTTTGTGATTCTAGATCAAGCTCATTTTACATGGAGCATTGTGTTTTTATGGCATATGATTGGTGAATAAAGTCGGAAAGACATGACTATTATTTCTTGTCGGGGTAACTACGTGGCAGTTCTCATTCTTATGATATGTGATAGTTTGATGTTGTTTGTCGATATGTATCTGCTTGTAGTTCTGCTTCTCTAAAGAGATGTTGACATTTCGTGTTCACTCAAAATAAGATGACACACTAATTGATTGACCGATAATTTGAATAGCTTTTCAGAAACCAGTTCATTTGTGGCAAGAGTTTAATGTACCGTTTTGACCTTATATGACACCATCTTTCCCCCTTGAGAACAATGATTCTGCTTGAGTTTATTTGATCCAACTATGCGTACATCTAGCCTCCCAATCTGCAGATGGTTGGCCAACTAATTTGCCGACTATTATCTTTATGTTAGAGCTATCTAAACTAT
>JAJOOF010005326.1:0-36376 GCA_029582545.1 Solanum lignicaule
TTTGATACGGTTGCTCTAAAATTCGGGTTAGACCCATTTCCCACTCAATTTGACCCCATGAATAAGAATATGAAGTCGAATTTCCGAAATCATGCACGAATTTTGAGATATATGGAAATTACAATTATAGGTGTTTCCGAAGCACATTTTTGGGCATTTTTGGGGTCGTTTCAATACCAAATGTAATTCCACTAGTGAGGTATAAGGCTGGAGAGTAGAGTGTATGAAGTCTTATCCTTATGTTGTAAAGGTAGAGAGGTTGTTTCCGAAAGACCTTCGACTCGACTCAAGTAAAACATATCAAATTAGGGTTATGTCCTTGATAAGCTACAAGTGTGTCACGTCTTGTCTAGTCACTTCTCTTTAATATTTGTTCGGTCTATCTCTCCTTATACCTACCTCCTCACTAAGGCATTCAAACATCTCCTCTTCCTATTTGGGGTAATATCCTTCGTAAGTTTAGTTGTATTTTTATACTTTGATTTGTTGCTTGGATTTATTGATGCTCAATATTCTTTTTATTGTTAGTTTTCTTTAACTACTCATTTAAGCTAACATGACTTTATTGATAATGTTTATTCCGTACTACAACCAATACAAACAAGTACAACATGATATCTGAACTCACGAGCGAGCAACAAAAGACATAAGATAGGGGTAAGACTACAAACACACGAACCCTTTCCACACTCCACGTGTGGAATTTACACTGAGTATGTTATGATTGTCATCAACACTTCATCCATAGCACATCGTCAAATTCACCCTTTAACTTCTCTCCTACTAGTACTCTCCGTTCTGTTTCCCCTGTAGTAGTCTCCATTGGCATAGTCGAGGAGTGCCAAGCTGGAGTTCCATTCTCATATCCGTTACACGTCAATCGTCTCAATCCACTCCCATCCAATTTCACCACATATAAGTCACCATACGGCTGAAACTGATTTGGCAACGACACCGGTTCTGCTGTCACTCCGCTCAAATTACCCGTAAACAAGAGCCATTCACTGTCCTTACTAAAACATACATGATTTAATCTCTCTTTATCTACTTCCTCTGATCCCTCCGGCCCTGCCACGTAGATCCTCCGGAGCCCTGATCCATCCGGATGAACAACGTAGATGCTGAAACAATTAATGTCATCCGGATTGTGCATGTTGGAAGAAAATGCAATTAGTTTCCCGTCAGGTGACCAATTTGGCATCGTATCAATCCATGCCCCATTCGTTAACTGACGAACTTCTCCTCCCTCAATTTCTCCATTGACTGCATCGATAATATACAGATTCTTATGCCCCGAACGACCTGAACGAAATACTACATGCTTTCCATCAGGCGAACAAGAAGGAAATGCGTTGTTACCAGTCTCTTCCCCTGTTAGAACTTTTATCTCTACCGGAATTTCATCGTCATTAACGTTCAATGAGCTGAACGAAACGCGTGCTATTTGTACAGTTGTTTTAACTGATTCGAATATAGGTCCGATTGATGTAAAAATCACACCAGGTTCAGCTGGAGACCACGAATTGCAGAAAGATGTACGATCTTTAATCAATGTCCATTTTTTCGATCCATCTGATTTGACGATTTCTAGTCCTGTGAATCCCGGATTGAATGCAATGAATTCACCGGACGGAGAGGATGCAGGGAAGAATCCATTAAGCCTCAGCATTTTCAGTCCGTTTTCCGGAGAAATTACAGGGTCCAAGTAAGGAATTGTTGTTTCCCCTGAACACGATTCGCCTCGGTATCTGTGATAACCGAGGAAAGTCGATTCAGGAGAGAAGAAGGGATTGTAATGGTGAATGGTAGGATTAATCAATTCCGTCACCGGAAAGAACTTTTGAGACTCCACATCGAAAATCTCGATGTGGCGATAGCTCTTTCCGGGTCTTCGAGTTGCAATAGCAATAATTGATGATTTAGAGCGGTCTGATGATGCTACTGCTGCTGCAGGAGTAAAGCAATGCACACCAGGCGGAGTAACTCGAATCGAACCATTACTCTCATCAACCAAATTGGATAAATCGTCTGGCAAATCGACTTTGAAAATGCTCCACCATCCATCATCAGCTTGTCGATGAAAATAAATCGTCGAATCACCGGACCAAGTTGGCCAGCCACCGTGTCTACACACAATTGTTCTCATATCAGGTTTAGATACAGGGAAAACAACAATATCAGTACTCAGATCATGAAATTCATCGGTAGGCCAACGACGATTTCCATAGGACGCAACAGCAATCATGTGTCCAGATTTTGAAATCGAAGGACTATAATCAACGGATCCTTCTGGAGTCAATCTTGTTACCTCATTGTCACCTTCGATATTAGTGCAGTAAAGAGCAGAGGAGCTTGTGAAATTTTTTTCGGAATGCTGATGAGCTGAGATGTAATAGAGGCGATTATTCCGAAGAATCGGACGATCAAGAAATAAGCTATTAATTGAAGTAGGAATTAGTTCGATTCCTGAGAGGTGTTGTCTCAAGTAAATGCGAGGAGCACCTGATCTTTCAGAGACGAAGACCAGTGTTTGGTCTTCGTCAATGAATTGACCGTTGAAATTGACGGATGCACCGTCTGTGAGACGGTGCTCCGTGATTGGGGAATTGAGGAAAGACAATGGAGATTTGAGGGAGAAGATATCGAAACCGTAATTGGTTCTACCAACAGTAGAGAAGATAATTGAACCATTTGGTGAATGTGAATCCATAATAATAGTTAATAATTTTTTTTGTTGTGATTCTGCAGAGATGGGAAATGATAATTTATAGAGAAGTTTCAGCTGCATTTGGATATCCCATACACGTATCATAAATCTTTACTGAATGTGACATCGGATCTAAGATAAGTGGAAAAATGTTCACGTTAGCCATGACGTTTAGTCTTTTGTTTTGTTTTGTTTTGACCCATTGTGGGGACAAAGCGTAAGCTAAAGTTGGGGTATGTATTTGTCGATTTTTATACAAGTTTAAATATGTATTTGTGCACACTCAAAGCCAACGTTGAAGGGAGTAGATGTCAGCTGACATCAAGTTGAAGGACATAATTATATATTATGCCTTAAAAAATATAAGAAGGAACTTACAGTTAGAAACATCAAACCAGAATAAGTGATGAAGAATGATGGATTTTCTACGTTATAATTTGTGATAAGGCACAAGTACTCCTAGAGTATAACCGAAATCTTAGAGACACATCTAAATTTAACTTAGGGTGATATTACTGGCTAGGTAAAAAGGCAAAAAAAATTATCAACATGATATATAATTGTAATATATTTTGACTATGATCAACACTATTTATACTTGCAATGTTGATAATTTTTTTCCCCTTTTTACCTGGTGAAAGACAAAAAATAAAGACATAATACATAAATATGCCCTTTAACTTGGCCTCATTTTACGTTTATGTCCTCCAACTTTGAATATGCACAAGTAGACACTTAAACTTGTATAAAGTAGAACAAGTAAACATACGGGTCCTACCTGACACAATACACGTAGGACACCACGTAGGACAAAAAATGTCATATAGGACATGTGTGTATTTGTTCAACTGTACACAAGTTTAAGTGTCTACTAATGCACACCCAAAGTTGAAGGGTATAAATGTGATTTGAATCCAAGTTAAAGTGCATATTTATGTATTATGCCAAAATAAAAAATAGGACTAAGAAATAAAATATATTTTGACTTATAAATTTTTCAACTTCTTAACAATTTATAACAAGTTCAATTTTGTGCTATTTTGGCATTAATTTAAGAATTTGATTAGCAATTTAATTTTAATTAGGATTTTTTTAAATCAGATTATCCTAATATATTTTAATTCGCGAAAGTTCAAAATATGAGGTAAATACACGAACTAAACAAAAGAGAAAATTAAATTTTAATCATATTTAAACAGTATAATTTTCTATCAACGAACCTAACCTCAAACTAGCTTCATCCTTAATTTTTAACTATGCTCCACTCTGCGACTCGCTCCAAAAACGTTTTTTTTAAAACATTGAGTTTGACTCCCATGGGAAAGGAAAAAGATTCCTTATCCCAAACTACTCTGATAGATAGCTTTGTTTTAGTCTTTGGCTGCTACTTAAAAGTCCACAATGGCAACCTAGTTTTTAGTAAAGTTAGTTGTCTAAGCAATATATTTGGATTATATATAAAATATATATTATATGCATATTTTATAAATTAAATATTTGAATAATATTTAACTCTGATTTATTTTTTATTTCTATAATAATTCAAGCCTATATCTATCTACTCCTTTAGTGTTAGCACGTACTTAACTTGATATGATAAATACTGAGTGTGAATGGAATAAGTTGGTGAGAAAACTTTAGAAGATTCAAATGGTCTAAATGGACTATTCAATATTTCATATTTAAAATTTGAAAAATGTTTATAATGTCGTTTAACGTATTAGAAATGATTTAAAAACATCTTTTTTTTACTTTTATCTGAGTAAATTTGTCCTTTTAGTTTATTTTTTGGTTAAAAGTAATTTCATATATAAAAAACGATTCAAATTGTGCTACACATATTTACAATAGATAGTGTGTGCTTTTTGATTTTTTATTCAATGTTTGATATTCATTTGGGGATCTGATTAATTAATTTTAATTTGTGTGGAAAAGTTATATTTTAAAAGATAAAGCGTTTAATACCAAAGACGACTCTATATCCTCTACTCATACTTAACACCTCTAATTATATACATATATAGTAAAGAAAATGCTTACAACGACGAATTCAAAGTACGAGGGTCAAACACTTAAATTTAATTAAAAAATTTACAGATTTGAAAATATATGGAAAAAAATACTACAAACCAACAATATGGTTAATAAATCAAAATATGTATAAAAAATTAGAGCCAAAGAAAATTATTTAACTCGATAATAACATCTTCACATCATCATTATATAAATTAAAACAAAAAAATATAATCAGTAAAGAAGATGATCTGTAATACAATACCTTTAATATTTCAAGAAAGATTTACCAAATAACTTAACACTAACATAAGTTTAAAAAACGAAAATTTTAAGAAGCTCAAGACGAAACGATTTTATTGGATCTTAAAAATTACAAACACAGTGTTCTAAGAAATAACTTAATTAATTAGCAGAAATTAAAAATTAAAAAAAAAAACCACCGTTTTATTCTGCCCCCCTCCCCCTCTCCCCCCCTCCCCCCACACAACTACATTTTCATTTTCTCAATTCTTTCTGCAAAAAACAAAAAACAAAAATCACAACATAATAACGTGTTAGAAAATTGTAACCCAACATATTATACGTTAAAATTGCAAAACATATAGTAGTATTTAAAAAAGAAGATTTCGTCCACCAAGCAGGATAAAGAGCGATACCTTTGAGCAATTTAGCAGTGCAATCTTCGTCACACTTCATCTCACAATGAGTGTATCCACCGGAGCATTCTTTTTGACAATCATTATAACAAGCTACGTAGTCCGTTGTAGCGGATTTATATGCTTCTTCAAATTTTTCTGCATTACTTTCTCCGTCAGCCATGCAGACGTAAACACATGAAGAAATCATAACGATGCAAACGAGAAACATTGCAACAAGCTTCTTTGATGTCACCATTTCTATTTTTATTTTTATTTTTTTGTAATTTATGTTTCGTTTTTCACTTATGTTAATTTTTTTTGTATGTGTTTATTTTTGGTTATTATGTTATTGAATCTTCTATTTATAGGTGTTTTTGGGACATTTAAATACCTCAAATTAAAGTGATGGATATACATTTTTGTAGGAAAATTTTGGTTGTACAATTATTATTTTTTGGGTGATTGGTAATAAGACTTATGGATTACTAAATAGTTAAACATGTACATATAAAGTTTCATAACTCAATTATCTATTGTTCCATTTATCTTCTTAAATTATCACTCTTTGTGTTATATAAAACACATATCTATACTAAGTTAACATACACGTGCCTAGTATCAACTGGAAATAAATATTTGAGCATCCCAGTACTGAGGTGTGTTTTGATACCAAAAAATAATAGTTTAGGTACATAAAATTCATGATAAATAGTTGATATGAAACTCCCGTAAAAATTAAAAATTTAGATGTCCTTTTGATTATAATAAAATAATGGTCATTTTTTACTTTTTGTCGCAAGCGGAGTCGCTACTAATACTCTTTTTTTAATCATTAGGAAAGAAAAAAGAAAAAATAATTTGTAGTTATATTCGTACTAATCTCCTAACAATATTAACATTATAGTAACATACACCACCAAATGATATATGAAATTTTCATTACCAAAAAATCTATGCTATAAAATTTATAAAAGAGAAATATTGGAAACACCCTTGCACCTGATGCAAAATATTAGTTTTGTCCATAAACTATTGACAGCTTTAAAAATATTTTTTTACTTTACTAACTAAATTTAGATACACTTTCGATCTGCCACATGACATAGCAAGTAGTCTCAAACTCTTGTAGGAGCATGAGACTCTTAATAAAAAAAGTCGCGAAAAGTGTTGAAAACACCCTTAAACTTGATGAAAATTTTGGTGTGTATATTTCACAGATATTGCAAGATCAGAGATGTATTTAAGTTCAGTTAGTCAAGTAAAAGTGTGTTTATAAGGTTGTCAATAATTCGAAGGTGACACTAATAATTCACACCTAATTTAAGGGGTGTTTTCAATACTTCTATCAATTACAACACTCCATAATATATCAAAATTGAATATACAAATGAAAGAATTCTTTTTTAAAAAAAATTAAAATGTCTTGAAACTCTTTATCCCAATATTATATCTTTTATTGACCAACCTTGTCTCTCTATACATAGATATATAGAAACAGAAAATTTGTCGTGATAAGAAATGTAATTAAGATCCGAATAAACTAATGATAGTGAATTAAAATTCTTCCAACATTTTGAATTTAACTTCATTCCAATCTTGATATTATCGAAATTAATTTTATAGAAGTATTTTGCCCTCGAAAGTTGTAGCTCTTTAATTGAAATTGGTGTCTAACCACTTTTGCTAGTTGATTAATATTGGTTCGGCCCATTCATTGTTTCATCATACAATTTAGATAGTTCAAAAGAATTAGACAATTATAATTTAAATCTTGTATTTGTGTTAAAAACTTATTTAATATGTATAGATAATTTATTAAGAATCCAAAAACAAAAAAAAGTACTATATGATTCAAAATTCATAAACTAAAAAACTATTGCCTTTGTTCGAGCTAGACAAACATCTATAATACATTTATAAACCAAACATTATATTGCAATCTTCTAGAAAAGTAGAAATAAGAGAGAAGTACTATTGAATATATTTTAAAATTTGGCACAAATTATTAATTTTATTCCCAAATTTTTGACAACCTTAAAAATACTCTTTTATTTTACTAACTGAACTCAAATACACCCTCGATCTTGCAGCATATATGAGTGAAATACACCTCTAAATTTTTGTCAACTTTAAGGGTGTTTTAAACACTTCTCTTAGTTTTGTATTAAGAAACTAATAATTTGCGACAAATTTATTGGTGTTTTCAACACTTCTCTCTCGAAATAACTTACAATCTTGGTAAAAAAATAAAAGCGCATTTTACAGTAAATTAAGTAAAAAAATAAATTAAAATCTTCTTTTTACTATCACCCTACCCGCACCCTCCACCCCTCACCCAACGCCTCTTCTTCTTCTTCACAAGCAATCATCTTTTCTTCTTCTTTATTTTTTTTCATCATTTTTTCATACCCAATTTCCATCAACCCCACTATATCTCCACCAAAATCCTCCCCCCCCCCCCATCATATCCTATTTTAATGCTTATTCGAGTGATATTTGGTGGTGGGTTTGTACCTTTTGATGGTGATGATGTAATTTTGGTGATGAGTTTGTTTATGGGTGTCAAATTTTGTTGTGGATCTTTCTATTTTTTGTGGGGATAATGGTGATAGTAATTTCGATGGTGGATTTGATCGTAGGTGGTGAAATTTATGGTGCTATTTTGATTTTCATGGTGAAATATATAGATTTGGTAGTAATATGGCGGCAATGGTAGTGGTTTCATGGTGGTGTCACTGAAGAAAAAACAATTGAATGATATGGAGAATTTAGTCAAAATTTGACGTGACATCTGATGTGGCAATGACATGACATTGATGTGACGCAAGTGTGATACATCTCTCATTGTGAGAGTGGTGCTACACGTCTTAGGGGGTAAAAAAATTCACTATTTAGTAGCAGAGGTGTGTTATAGGTCACTATATTAGTTTAAGCGTGTAACTGACTTTTCGAGACAAGTTCGAAGGTAAATTTATGTCTTTTCCCTATTTTAAAATTCATAAAATTTTGATTCATGTTCTTTCTACTCTATCTAGCTGTGCCATTGCCAAAATAATATCGCACATCAAATGAAAATTATATAATTACAATTGACTCGAAATAATCAACAGTAATTAAATAAATAAACGATTTTATTGAATACTAAAAATTACCAGTGTCACAGATGAATTCTCCATCTTTTGTAACACGTAATATTCAAACCTATTACTTTTTTCTAATCTTAATTAACTAATATACATATAATCTTATCGACCAAAATAATAATAATTGCAAATACAGTGGTAAATATAAATGAATAAACTAATTAAAATGGAATAAGAATCCACTGTTTTATTATTGTTTTTCCCTATTTTTGTTATATTAAGGAACATTTTGCATCCTTTAATATATCCATCTTCACGACTTCAAATTATTTTTTAATCAAAACTTTCGGTTGGTTCTGCAAAAATAAAAGACAAAACGTATATTAGAAATGAAAAATAAGAAAATATTTCTATGTTTGTACAATTATGAATATTTATCAACATGTATATCGTAAATATCAATATGTAATAATAGGTTAAACTACATTTAGTTTGTTAAAAAAATATGTATAGTATCGCATGTTGAAATTATATATGTTAGTATAAAAAATACTATTTACCTTTGAGTACTTTCTTGTCGCATTGATTTTCACATTTTTCATCACAATAATTGGAATTATGTCCTGCATTTGAGCATCCTTTTTCACAAGTGTTGTAACAATTTCTGTAAGCATTTAACACTCTTCCTAATGCTTTTTTAGATTTTTCTTCTTTACTTTCTTCATTAGCCATGGAGACATGTACATATGAAGAAATCATAATAATGCAAACAAGAAATACTGCAACAACTTTCTTTGATTCCTCCATTTTTTTTAATAATATGTTGTACTTCACTTCTTTTTTTTTAAATGTGTGTTTTTTTTTTTTTGGATGATTTGGTTATGCTATTGAATCTTCTATTTATAAGTGTTTAATGTTTTTGGAACATTTAAATACCTCAAATTTAAGTGATGGGTATCCATATTTGTATGAAAGTTTTGGTTGTGCTTTTTTTTTTTTTTCCTAATTTCCTTATGGACTCTAACTAATTAACATACGAGATCATGCTTTTCGCGATTATAAAAATAATAAATTAAAATTTAATATTCTTTTTTGTGAACATAGCCAAGATTGAGAGGGATTAAAAAAATAGTTTTTTTTTTATTAAAAAAAATAGGTGTTATATAAATTCATGATCAAGAAAATCATGTTTCGTTAGTTTTATGTAGTAACTAAACATATTATAGAAAAAAAGAAATTGAAACTTGGTCGATCGATTTGAACTAAGACTCATTGTTTAGTCCATTTTGATTTTTCCAAATTCAGTTCAACTAACCTATTTAATACATCCAATATTTTGATAGTTTTTGACATCTATATCCAAAAATTCAGTTGTTCCTATTATTCTAATCTTTCATAATATTTGTCCAAACGTGTTTAAAGTTGTTTATAAATATTTTCATCAAGATTTAATTCTTTCAAGGATCATTTATTTATTGAGAGTTAGTTTTTGAGCAATTGGAGTCACTTGATTTCAAGAATTGTTTGTTAATGGAAGACTTCGAGGTGATCTGCTTGGCTGATCCGTAGTAGTTTTGAATCCTATTATATATTTACTTTTATTTTGTCTTTTCTATTTCAAGACAGTTTTATTGAGACATTATTAGATTTATATTCATATTTAAAGATTTTTGTACCTATGACACCAGAGTTTTGGGTTGCACTAGTTCCTTTTTCGCTATTTATGATTTATGAAAATCATTTTCATTCATTATGATTTATGAGGAAAGATAAAGAATGGTAAAAGAAAACAAATTGAAATTCCAAAGTGATAAATTCATACGTGGCAACAAATTATAACACTACCAAAAAACTATGCTATAAAATTTATAACACTTCATATATAATATATCGAAATTGTATATACACATGAAAAGGCGAAGGTGTCAAATTGGACATTTTAATAGGATAGATCACGTAAGTTTTAAGACATGAGGTGAAAATACTATGAATCTTTAATTTTTGCAAATTTTTTTATATATTTTATTAGAATATGTAAATTATGAATTAAGAAAAATCAAGACTATAAAATTTAGAAGTTGAATAAAGTACTGAAAAATTTATATAAAGTTCAAACACTACTAAGAATGATACAAAAAATTTAAAATAACGTAATGTATACATACATCATGTATACTACTACTTTTTTATTATTCTTTCCCTATATTTGCTATACTAAAAGAAATGTTTTTGCATCCTTTGGTCCATCTTCAAGGCTTCAAATTAATTTTTCATTTTCTCGATTCTTTCTGCAAAAATAGAAGATAATAACGTATTAGAAAATAGAAACAAAAATAACATTTTTATAATCAGGTCAATTATATGATATAACTAACTACAATATGTTAATTTCTATAATAAACATTAATCAATAGTTTTATAATAATAATAATAACAATAACGATGGGTGAAGTAGCTAGTAATTGCACAATTATAACATGTATGATAAACGTTAGTATGTTACAATAGGCTAAACTACATAGTTAATGTAAATATTCTCTAAGTTCTCGATGTATATAACTAATTAAATTTAGAAAAATAACATGTTAGAACTATAATAAAATATTGTGTAAAAATCCTTTAATTTGTAGTCATATATATAAATTCTAAATTTTAAAAACATTAACGTACTTTATATAACATGTTAAAATTATATGGGAAAAAGACAAATATACCCTCAAATTATCATAAATGGTATGCAGATACCCTCTGTCATACTTTTGGGATATTGGTGCCCCTGTCATAAAAAAACTAGAGCATATATACCACGTGTCCTTATTTAGTATTCCGTTAGTATAAAGGGTATATATGCTCTAGTTTTTGGACGGCAGGGGCACCAATGTCCCAAAAATATGACGAAGGGTATCTGAATACCATTTACGATAGTTCAGGTATATTTGTCCTTAAATATTTACCTTTGAGCAACTTAGCACTGCATTCAGTGTCACATTTCATCTCACAACGAGTGTATCCAAATCCTTCATTAGTGCATTCCTTTTGACAATCATTGTAGCAATCTTTATATTCATTTGCCACAATTTCAAATGATTTTTTAAATTCTTCTGCTTTATTTTCTTCTTCATCAGCCATGGATGAAGAAATCACAATAATGCAAACAAAAAACGTTGCAATAAGCTTCTTTGATGCCTCCATTTTAAAAAAAATATGTGTTTCACTTTTCGCTTTTCGTTTTTCGATTTTTCGCTTTGTTTTATATATGTATTTTATTGTGTGTATATTTGATTAATGCTATTGAATCTTCTATAGATAGAAAAACACCACCTCAAATTTATGTGGTTGATAACCAATTTTGTAGGAAATTTCTGGTTGTGCTTGTGTTTTTTCTTCTTGTTTTGGTTGGTAATGAAGAGTTAGTTTACTAAAAAGTAGGAATTATTATAAATTATTGAAACTACACTTTAAAAAATAAGGTCACCATTGAAACTTACTTTCCATGACAACAAGGATCGCCGCTAATAAATTAATGGAGAGACTATATATCAAATTATTCAAATATTTCAATTATATTTAGTAGTTCTATCTATAGTTTGAAATAATTATATCTTATATATCACTAATTAATAATTTAATACTAGATTTCAAGTAAGATTCACTTAAATATATGTGTTTTTGCATACAATGAAATAGAGAGAGACGAGCGAGAATTATATTTGTCTATGTATTACAAATACAAGTGAATCACAGTAAACACATGTATCTATATGTTTCTAGTGTGATTTGCATGTATGTAGGATACCATATATGTAAGAGAGTAGCCGGGGAGATGGGAGGGAGGCGAGAAAGATTTGTCTACGTATTTCAGATACATGTACTTGGGATACCAGATATGTATAAGAGTGACAAGCGAGATGACAGGGAGGCGAGATAGATTTGTGTATGTATCCAAGATACATGCGAATCAACTTGACCAACTATAGTGTATCTAGAACAAATTATATCTAATTTTAACTCATGTATCCCAAGATACATGTATCTGGACGCATCAAAATCTAGTAAAATTTGTAATATTGTAAATTGACGAATATCTAAGTAATAGCCCCTAAACTAGTGGATTTCTATAAGTTTCCCGTCATTTATTTATTTTAAAAATTAATTGACGTGTATTCCTACAGCATCGCCCAAAATATCAACATTATAACAAGTACACTTAAAACAAAATGACATGGAACTTTTCGTTACCAAAATATTATACCAGTGCTAAGAGAGATTGGACTAATCCCTATCGAGACAACATAAAGTACTGTTCAATGGGTCAGCACCTCCGAAAGAAACGGAGGACTTCATTTAGTAACTTTGTGAGTCGTGATCGCTCTTTGAACGATTAGAATAAGGTACTAAGGATTGAAGATAAGTTTTGTACTCAATTAATTTCTCAGTCCCTCTAGTCGGGTGGATGCCGGTCGACTTTTCAACTAGATCCCCCTAAAAACAGTTACATTATAGTTGTTTATATATACGAAAAAACAATAGCAAATGTCTTGAAACTCCTCGGTCAACATCATTTTCCTTGTAGATCTTATATATATATATATAAGGAAGCGTGAATCTTACATATAATACTTTCTTTGTCTCAAATTAATAGTCACTTTAACAGTGTATTAGAAATAACTTTTCTACCTTTTTTCCAGACCCCACTTACGGAATTATGCTGGGTTTGTTATTGTTTTAGCTCAAAACTATTATGCCAAAATGATTATCATTTTAAGAGTAAAGTTGGTTGTTGTTTTTACTGTACCCTTAATATTAATCTCTAAAATAACTTGTTTCCAATCAAAACGATCTAGAAAATTTCCTGATGTAGTGGTTTCGACCTCCTTATTACTCTTTATAGTGATACTTCTTAAATATTTCAGAACATAGAGACATTAATGTATATCAAAGGAATATAAAATTCACTATCATAAAAATAACTTTTAGCGGTAATAAATAGACACATTAATAAAGAGTTCTAAGGTCTTTACCAACATTAGTTAAGTGTCATTAGATTCAATGTCGCTAAAAGTTTTACGGACATATACAAAGAGTGTTAATTGCCGCTAAAAATACATATTTAACGACAATTAAGCTATTATCGTTAATTAATTGTCGCTAAAGATCATTTTTGATGTACTGATTGCCCAATATATATCAAGAAGATTAAGAAGACATAAATAAAATAAAAAAATTAAAATAAAAAACTAAATTGCAATTGACTCGAGAGAAACAACAGTAATTAGAAAAAGAAACAATTTTTATTGAATCTTATAAATTATACAAATACAGTGGTAATTAATTAATGAATTAGTAGAAATAATTTCTTTTAAAAAAAAAAACCACTGTTTTTTTTATTCTCTTTTTCCCACTACATTTGCATCCTTTGGTCCATTTCCAAGGCTTTAATTCTTCATGTTTTGGAGTCTCTCTGCAAAAAAAAAATAGAACATAAATAACGTGTTATAAAATCATAACTATCATCTACGTTAAACAAAAAGTGATTCTAAAAATAAGCAGAATAGAGATACGTTCGTATTAAACCTTTGAGCAATTTTGCGGTACAATCTTCGTCACACTTCATTTCACAATGTGTGTAACCGAATCCTGCATCGGAGCATACTTTCTGACAGATATTGTAACAAACTGTGTATTCAGTTGCAGCAACGGTAAATGCTTTTTTGAATTTTTCTGCGTTACTTTCTCCGTCAGCCATGGAGACGTGTACCGATGAAGAAATCATGACGATGCAAACGAGAAACACTGCAACAAGCTTCTTTGATGCCTCCATTTCTATTTGTGCTTTTGCTTTACGCTTGAATTTTTTTGAATTTTAAAAAAAATTAATGCTTGTTGCTAGTGTTTTTTTTTTTTTTTTTTGGACGATTTGATTATGTTTTTAATTCTCTTATTTATAGAATTTTATGTTGAGAATACACTTCAAATTAATGAGTGAATATCCAATTTTGTAGGATATTTGTGGTTGTGACGTTATGTTTGTTTTTAATGAAAAGAAATTAGAGTGGTGAGAATCGTTCAACAATTTTTAGTTGAAGAAAATGGAGTCGTGAGAATCGACGTTCAATATATTTTTAAATACTTAATAAAACTTATAATTGGAAGGTAAAACATGTTAATATAACGGTGTTTTTAAAAGGCGGAAGCGAAAAAAATAATAGTTTAGGTGTGTTTTGAATATGAACTCCATAAGAAATAATTAAGAAAAGATTAATAGAAACAACAAATAATATGATAATCGAAATTGAAAAACCAAATGCACACCCCTACCTCTTGGTATTTCTTTCGATTTCGGTTATCGTATTATTTGTTGTTTCTATTATTCTTTTCTCAATTATTTTTTATGGAGTTCATAGTTAAAAGTAGGAGTGTTCGTGGTTCGGTTTGATTTGGTTATTGGTTAAAACTAAAACCAAACCAATCTAGTCGGTTTTTTAAATTTCTAAAACCAAACGAAAAAAATAACCGTCGATTTGGTTATTGATGGTTTGGTTTGGTTTGGTTCTGTTTTTTTGTTTTTTTTTTTTAGTTTGAAAGTAATAATTTTTTGAGGACATACGTATCTTGATAGACACAAACACCTAGTACATGAACAATCCACTGAAAAGCTATTGTTGGTTCAATTAAGCAATTAAACAATACTAAAGTTATCATTACACGAACAAAGTGATTCAATTAAGAGAAGGTGTAACTATCTTATAAAAGGTATGGTAGGTAAAGATTAAAGTAATGAATTTTGATGGACTTGTACTTATGATTGTAATAGATGGGCAAAAATTTTCGTGTTGGGCTTGAGAAAATGGTAAAGTTAAAGACTTAAGTTACTTAAAATCTAACAAAATATTTATATTTTATTTATGAATGATATATAAATAATTATAAAATCTATATATCTAATTTATCGATTCGATTTGGTTATTTTTGCAGTTATTTTTAGTAAAACCAAAACCAAACCAAATAGTATCGGTTTTTCAAAATGTAAAACCAAACCTAACCAAATCAAACCAAATATCGGTTTGGTTCGGATTGGTGGTTCGGTTTGGTTTTTTAACCATAACCATGAACAACCCTAGTTAAAAGCACACGTAAGCTAATTTTTTTGTGAGTTTATACTTCAATTACCCATTATTATAACACCTCAAACTTTGAAAAAAGGTTAATACGGATTAACGGACAGGTCCACACACCTAAAACAGATCATGAACCCTTCGCTGAACCCTAAACAGTTCGTGAAAGGGTTCATTGGCCGTTCAAGGCAGCCAGGAAATTGTGGGTGTTTGTATGGTTCCCTATACGCACCGTATAGACTTATATGGCCCGTTTAGGGGTCTATATAGATCACCCGTCACCTTTTAAGTTAGAGTCATTTTGGTGATCAGCTATGCCATTTTATTTCTTATTCTAAGCCTTATATAAGTGATTTAAGTCATAAAACTACTCATTCTAGATCATTCTCCTAATCATAAATTTCCCCTCCAAGTTCATCCCCAAAGTTCTCTCTAAAGCTAAGGAAGAAGAAGCTAGGGTTTCACTTTAAGATCTTCAGTTCACCATAGCTATTGGGCCTTGATCGCTAGGGTATGCTAGTATTCACCTATGAAGCTCTTTCCTCCATAAGGTTCCCAAGATTTCCAATTTTACAAAGTTTGAGTTTTATTCAATCTTCATGGGTTCTTCTCAATTATGATTCAATTGATTGTTTTTTATCTTTTAATGCATGAATTGTAGTAATTACATGATTTTGAGTTGAATTCATATATGAATCCATGCATGATCGTCTATGATTTTAAACTATGAACACATGACGAAACTTATGAACTATGATTTATGGAAATTATACATGTTTTATGATAGCAATGTTTATGACTTAAGTAATTAAGCTTATAGATGAAGGTATTATCTATATGTCCTATGAAGTTTGGCCACATGATATGAATGAAATCTAGATTTGCCATCAATGCTTTTGATTTATTTTCCTATATTAGGTCTTGATTAGAATGTTATTTGGATATGCCATCAATGATCATGGATCAAGTTTTCTAAAACTAATATCATTAGTAGTATGATACTTTTAGTATGAAATTAATGACTATGGGTCGTATAAATCTATTATGAAAACATCATGGATGGTGAAAGGTTTCTCACGCATGGTTGAAGGAGTTACTCTATAATGATTTGAGCTTGAATTAGTAACTTAATTGTCCTTTTTATGTATGATGTTATGTTTATGAAATTTGACTTTTATTCATTCCATTGAAATATTGACTTAACACCGAGAGGGCTTTGAGGTGGAGGCTCAAATAGGATAGTCTCTAGTAACAACCTCTAGTCCCTAACTACGTGCCCAGTATAATTGTCTTAAATGACTTACCTAGTGGATCCACTTTAGGAAAAGATGATGTGTACAAATACTACCTTGGCAAGTAGAATCCCCTTCTTTCGGTATGAGGGATATACCGAATTCCGTGATATAGATCTCATGGTCTTATTATAGATTAAAGCTAATATCCCACAAAGCGAATATGTTTTCTTCAAAGCTTTCTTATGTTTCTTATTTTAAATATGTTAATGACCATGATTTATAACTTATGTTTTCTAACCTTTTATTTTATGATTTATATTGGTCATTGTACGTCATGAAAAGTCCTTTTTAGCATTATTACATACCTTTTATGCATTGCTATCATACTTAGTACATTCCATGCACTAATGCATACTTGTGCCTATATTGTTTCACTAATGTAGGGTCCGATCTCCTATAGCTACCTCACAGAGTACTCATGGCTAGTTGATCTCTTGGCATTTGAAGATTGGTATGTCCTTATGTTCCAAGGACCGAGACACTTTTTCATGCTTTTCTTAACTTCAGTTTTCAGACATTTGTATGCATGTGGTGTATGTGTTACGTCCCAACCACTCCTTTTTGATGTAATAGATGACTTGTTGAGACTATGTTAGACTTTCGCTTTGTCAAACTCTTTCATGATAAAAGAATGTTTCTTTTGAAATCTTTATTTCTATTATCTTGTATGATGTATGCTAAGTGGCTTGTGTATGGCCTTTCGGGGTTCTATACGTCATGTTACACCTAGGGCATACTTTGAATCATGACAATTATTCTCTTTACCTACATAATTTATCACTCTATTTATATCAAAATACACCTTGATGTTAACTTCACTACTATAAATAAAGGTTTTTCTACAACGAATTAGTGAGAAATTTGTGTCATAGAACATGATTTTGCCACTCGTTTGGAAAATGGAGGGTGGGAAACAGATTCTCACTAATATAGTAAGAAACTTTCTAACTTTTTCATATGAAAACATTAATATTTTTCCTCACTGATTCAATCAAAATATCTATGAAAATAGCTACTGAACTTTTTTCAATGAGAAAATAGTGATATTTTGTAGTTGTTGGCCAATTTTTTTTTCTCCAATTGACAACAGTGTGTGAGACCAACTCAACATATATGTGTGTTTTAATACAAAAGAAATAATATTTGAGACATGAAACTTGCAAAAAGGAAATAGATTAGATAGGTAAATAGATGAGGTATGAACCTCATGAAAATGTGACCGTAATTAAATTTTTTTATTTTTTACCATTAACTTTGTTTTATATGAATTTTTCACCGTTGTATTTTCTTTTCTTGTTGATTTTGATATACTTCTTAAGGCACAAGTCTACACTCTAGACGTGGCCTTGTAAGGCTCAACCTGTCATGCACCTTCCCTCATATTTTAACATCGTTAACGGCGTAGTTACATTGTTGCCCTTTTGGTTTCATCCTTAAATTGTTTTCCCTTTTGAATACTTTGATCAATTTTATTGCCTTTTTAACTCTGGACTAATATATATATGTATATATATATATATATCATTGTTTTATTGAATCTAAATACTAGAAAATTAAACGAATTTATTGAATCTGAAAAATTACAAAGTACAATGTACAGATGAAAAAACATTGTTTTATTCTTCTTTTCTCTCTAAGAAATATTTTGCATCCTTTGGTCCATCTTGAGGGCTTCAAATTAATGTTTCATTTTATCAATATCTTCTGCAAAATCTACAAACAAAAACATATATATTTATATTAGAAAATGAAAACAAGAGAACATTTCTATGATCAGGTCAATTATATAGTAACTAATTACATGTTAATTTCTATAATAGGCTAAACTACATAGTTAATGTCTTAATGTAACAAAGATTTGTTACATTCTTAGTGCATATAACTTAAATTCAGTAAGTTAACCTACTATATATATATATATATATATATATATATATATATATCACATGTTATACATATATATGTTGAGAATACAAAAAATATTTACCTTGGAGAATCTGAGCAACACATTCACCTCCACAATGAGTCTCACAAGCAGTTTTTTCCTTGCCACTAGCAGCACATAAAATTACACATTTAGTGCAACACTTTTCATATTCAACAGCCATATCTTCATATGTGTTTCTGAATTTTTCATCATTTATTTCTTTGGTAGCCATGGAGATGTCCACACATGAAGAAATCACAAAAATGCAAATGAGAAACACTGCAAAAAGCTTCTTTGATGCCTCCATTTTTATTTTTTGTTTTTTTAAATATGTTTGTTGTTTTTTGTTTGGTTTTTAGATGATTTGATTAATGTTATTGTATATCCAATTTATAGGTGTTTTGGGACATCAAAATACCTCAAATTAAAGTGGTTGATAACCAATTTTATAGGGAATTTTTGGTTGTGGTTGTGTGACCTTTCATTTTAGTTGGTATTAGAGACTTAGTTTACTAAAAACTAGGAATTGTTATATGATATCTCACCAAGAAATATTTAATTTTTTTTGTCTATATTCATTTTATTAAGGGAAAAAAGGAGAAATATATCTCTGAACTGTCGTAAATGGTATGCAGATACCCTCCGTCATATTTTTGGGACATTGGTGCCCTTACCGTTCAAAGTCTAGAGCATATATACCCTTTATACTAACGGACATACACATGTCATAATCTTATCCACCAACCCGACATTTATTAAATATCAGATCGATGGATGAGATTGTTCCACGTGTCCCTATTTAGTCATATATATGTTGAAGGGCATATATGCTCTAGTTTTTGAACGGCAGAGGCACCAATGTCTCAAAAATATGACGAAGGGTATCTGCATACCATTTTCGATAGTTCGGAGGTATATTTGTCCTTTTTCCCTTTTATTAAAGTCTTATTAATGATCTTTTATACATTTGTTATGAATGAATACCTTGTTTTGATTAAGTATTCATTACCCCCTTCAACTTGAGGCTTTTTATTCGGTGTACACCTAAACTATATTCCGTTTTAATTACCCCCCCCCCTCTCCTGAACATGTTTATTCCTCCATCACGTACACCTTTATTGTCCACCTGGCGTAGAAATTGACAACACACTCTACTAGGGCGTGAGGAAGTGATTTTTTGCCACATCATAAAGCTACAACGGTTAAAAAACGTAAAATCTCCATTTTTCTTTAATATTTGACATATTTTAAACGAAAAATAGGGCAAAATGTAAATGAAAAGTAAAGGAAACAAAGATTAACACTTACTTGGTAAGAATTTCAGACAAATTTGAAATTTAATCGACCAACTTCACGTCTAGAAAAACCCAAATCCAGAAGGAGTTCCACGAAATCAGCCCTTATTCAAAAATAACTTTAAAACTATGAATTTTAAATTTAAGAAAAACTATCCGATGAATAAATGACATGTAGCATTTTACCTAATTATTTTAACTATTTTAAAATCTATTTTGCAGCACCCTATTCCCTCCCCTGCAACCCATCTTCTTCAAGATACTTTTGCAGAAACAACCCCAATCCCCACCGATTTTTTTTAATCCAAAATTAATTTGTTTTATTCCCAACAATAAAAGTCTTGTGCTGGCATTTAATCTGAGTTCTCCAGTACTAAATATTCATTTCTTGAAGATTTTCGGGTTTAGTCCGGAAGTTTTAGTGAGAAGCTTAGTCCGAAAGTTTTAGGTGAGAAGCCTAGGTGAGAAAGTGAGAAGGTTTGATACTTATTTTTTGTCATATTAATTTATCTAGGTGGCTATTATTTATCCAGGTGGAAATCCACATCACCACTTTTGCCAGCTGTCGTGCACATGTAGTCACAATAGGAGCAGGTGACAAAAAAGGTGTAC
The DNA here is from genome assembly GCA_029582545.1 of Solanum lignicaule. Taxonomy (NCBI): domain Eukaryota; kingdom Viridiplantae; phylum Streptophyta; class Magnoliopsida; order Solanales; family Solanaceae; genus Solanum; species Solanum lignicaule. Next base: position 20,689 of record JAJOOF010005326.1, read on the forward strand.
GTGATGGAGGAATAAACAAGTTCGGGGGTAATTAAAACGGAATATAATTTAGGTATACACCGAATAAAAAGCTTCAAGTTCAGGGGATAATGAATACTTTTGCCTTATTTATTACAATTTATAATGTTAGAAGGCATGATTATACTTTTGTCTAGGTTTTTATTATTTTATTTTAATTAGTTTTTGTGTTGTTAATTTTATACTAGAAAAGCTTATATGGGGATATACTTACATATAGGATTGTTCAAATCAAATCGAAATCAATAATTCAAACCAATTTTTTTTATTGATTTATCGATAATGTAATTTTATTAATTTTTTAATTATCGGGTTATGAATTCTTAATGGTTTGAGGTTTTTCTTAATTTATATAAATCAATAAATTATATTTATACCATTTGGTATATAAAGTTCTTGGTTTAAGGTTTAGTTTCATTCTTTTATTTTTGGTTGTCTCAAATCCTCGGATTTTCTACAATGTGTCAGTGTTTGCTTTTGAGCAAGATGCAATCTATCAACTCGTCTGCATGGTTCATTTGGTCAGTCACCTTGTTTCTAAGTGATTATGGATGTGATTTCTTGTGTGTATCAAATCTTAACGGTTAAAACGACAACAATCAATAACCAAGAAACCAATATCTTAAGAATCTCAAATTTTGGAAAACATTTCTATCCAGGACTTCCCCATAGATGCGAACCCTGCCTGCGAACTCGGACCAACAATTCATTAAAGTCTGTGAACGCAACACTCCCTCCATGAACACGGAGGCTAACTAAATAACCCTCCGCAAATGCGGTGGCCTCCACACGAACATGAAGCCCACAAATCCGGCCCTCCGCGAACATGATGGCCTACCTGCGAAAACGATGGGCACCAGATATAGCAACAAAATCAACAACACCAAAAGTTTCGAAAGGACCTTCAGAATTCATTCGGAACTCCATACACACAAACTAAATATGTCATCCAACTAAACTCAACGTTTTGGACTCAATGGAACCATAAATACAAATTTGAGATATCCTTGATTCGGAACTCGTAAAAGTCACAATAACTAACAAATGCATAAAAACACCAAACTAAGCTTGGGATCTCTAAAAATTCAACCAAGACCTCTCTTAGGTCTAAAATCATCCCCCAAATTCAATGGAATTGTTGGAAGTCTAATACGAGCATCAGAACTCCGAATGTTGACCAAAGTAAACTAAAGGCCAAAATCACCCAAACTTCCAAACTTAAGACGTCAAATTCATGAAACAACTCTGAATCTGAACCCGACGACTCTCCTAGACCTAATTCCACATTGTGGAGCTGATGGGACTAATAAAAGTTTATTTTGAGACTCGAAACTCCGATTGACACCAAAAACCACCTTTAACCAACTTAAGTCTTTCAAAACTTCTAAAAACCACAAATTTTTACTAAACTTTAAAAATCAACTTCAGAAATGACTCGGAGCAACAATTCGGAGGGTAAAATTGTAATTTTACAAAAAAATCCAAAAATGACCTTCCGGGTCATTACACAATGTTGATGATGAAGTTGAAGATGATACATTATACAATATCTTTGAAACCAGTACACATAAGGAAGCACTTGTCGCGTCTGGAACTCATCGTAACCTTTTGATGCAGTTCGAGAAGACAACACCGAATCTTTTGGATGCAATAACAAAATCAAAGATGCGCTTCTACTAGATTTAAATTTTAAATGTTGGTTGCATTTTGTTGATTGTGTTGAAAGTAGACTGTTCTTCATCCCTTCTGTACATTGAATCAATTGGATCATTCTCTAATTTTTTCCTTATTGCATCTTGTAGCTTAGTAACAATAGATTGGTCAACACAGTATGTTAAGATGATGTATTCATTTTTGGGTTCTTCGTTAGGTACTTAAAAGCTGAAACTTTAAATCATAATGATAATATATATGAGAAAGGTGTACATATATTAGAAAATATATTAAAGAGATATAATATTACTTGTCTTTGTTTATATATTTTTTCAACTTGCAAATATGATTTTTATTATGCTATTAATTATTGACACGACCGAATAAACGAACCGAAAAAAGTCAAAGAGAAAAGAGAAAAAACAAACTAATAAGAAACAATCTATCTACCTTCAGAAGGTAGGAATAAAATTGCGTACGTACACATTACCCTCCTCGCCCACTGTTAGGATCGAAAATAAGTAGGTGTAATGCGGAAGCTAGCAAAATAAACCTCGAAAAACCACGAGTAAGAAGACAAACGAGAAACACACCAAAAGACACAGATTTAACGTGTTTCGGTAATCGACCTACGTCTACAAAAGAGATGAGCAATCCACTATAAATATGAGAGTAACTCAACCAATTCACTCGAAATACAAGGAGGTTCACAAATTCTCCTCCATAACCGAAACTCTCAAAACTATAGGACTACATTGTGAATGTTGATTAAGTTAGAAAGAACAAACCTTTATTTATAGAGTCCTAAATCCTTTTCTTACCATAAAAGGACTAGCCAATCCAAAACCTTTTCCTAAAAGGAAAACTTATTTATGGTAAGAAAATCAGGGCAAATAAAACCCAACAAATCTCCCCTTTGACCTGAATTTCTGACAAAATAAATTTGTCCACCTTCTTCACATAATCTTTAGGATCTTGCATCTCTTCTCCATAATCTCCTCCATCAAATCTACATCTCGACACAGAGAACCTCTCTGAAAACAATTTCTCCAACAAAAAACTTCATTACTATCAAATAGGTTGCGGCAAGAACTACACCCGCCAAGATGAACACCTCTTTCTAACCTGGTTCAATCATCGATTATCGAACCATTGAACCTGACTCCATCATTGAATTCGGCTCTGATACCACTTGTTATGATCGTAAATAATTAGGTGTCATGCAGAAGATAGCAAAGCAAACCTCGAAAAACCACGAGTAAGAAGGCAAACGAGAAACACACCAAAAGACACAAAGATTTAATGTGGTTCAGTCAATCGACCTACGTCCACAAAAGAGATGAGCAATCCACTATAAATATGAGAGTACAAAATATAGAGAGAAACAACCTCAACCAATTCACTCGAAATACAAGGAGGTTCACAAATTCTCCTCCATAACGAAACTCTCAAAACTCTAAGACTACATTGTGAATGCTGATTAAGTTAGAAAGAACAAACATATATTTATAGAGTCCTAAAATATTTTCCTACCATAAAAGGACTAGCCAATTCAAAACCTTTTTCCTAAAAAGAAAACCTATTTATGGTAAAAAAACTCAGGGTAAATAAAACCCAACACCCACATGCACTTGCGTTATTGCTTCATGACACGAAAAGGACAATACTTATATATTATCATATTATCAAACAAAATGGAGTAGAAAACAAGATTTCAAGAGAACAATAATTTGTCAATTCAATTCGGTTATTTTTCAAAAAAAATTCTAAAATTAAAATCAAATAAAATATTATTGGTTTTTAAAAATATAAAATCAAATCCAAATAAAATCAATTTATTTGATCAGTTTGAATAAATTTTTATCCAAATTGTGAACACCCCTACCTACAGTCGTATAGATATAAGTATCTCCTATTATATCATTGAAAGAATGGAAAATATTAACTAATATCGCGTTTGTCTAGCAATTATTTGTATAAATCAAAGAGAATGATACGAAGATCGTAAAATTTAGAAGTAAACATAATAGAATGATACGAAGTTTTAAAGGCTCAAATTTGTCATTGAACTTTGAGAAAAGACTCATTGTCCTTCGTTAAAAGTTTGGCTTATCTATGTCATTTTCGTTGGCATATTTGAGTCTAACTTTACGATGTTAGACTCATTGTTTTATTGAATCTAAAAATTAGAAAATTAAACCAATTTATTAAATTTGAAAATTACAAAGTACAATGTCACAGATGAAAAAACATTGTTTTATTCTTCTTTCTCTCTAAGAAATATATTTTGCGTTCTTTGGTCCATCTTGAAGCTTCAAATTAATGTTTCATTTTCTCAATATCTTCTGCAAAAACTATAGATAAAAACATATATATATATATATATATTAGAAAGTGAAAACATCAGAACATTTCTATGACAATTATTACTTGTTAATTTCTATGATTAACACACGCGCGCGCATATATATAAATATATATATATATATATATATATATATATTGAAAAAATAAAAAAGGAAAAAGGACAAATATACTCCTAACTATCGTAAATGGTATGCAGATATCTTCCGTTATACTTTTGGGACATTGGTGCCCCTGTCGTCCATAAACTAGAGCATATATGCCCTTCATTCTAACGGAAGACTAAATAGAGACACGTGGCACAATCTTATCCGTCGATCTAATATTTAATAAATATGGTGTCGGTGGATAAGATAATGACATGTGTATGTCCGTTAGTATAAAGGGTATATATGCTCTAGTTTTTGTACGACAGAGGCACCAATGTCCCAAAAGTATGACGAAAGGTATCTGTATACCATTTACGATAGTTCGGGGTTAAAAATTTACCTTGGAGAATCCTCTGAACGCAATCACCTCCACATTGAGTATTACAACTATCTTTAGTCCTGCCAGTGGTGGCACATACAGTGCTACATTTATAGTAGCAATTATCCAATTCACTTCCAATATGTTCATATGTTTTTCTGAATTTTTCATTGGTAATTGCTTTGCTAGCCATGGAGATGTCTATAGATGAAGAAATCACAAAAATGCAAATGAGAAACATTGCAAAAAGCTTCTTTGATGCCTCCATTTTTATTGTTTTTTTGTTTTTTCTTTTAAATATGTTTGTTGTTTTGTGCTTGGTTTTTAGATGATTTGATTAATCTTATTGAATATCCAATTTATAGGTGTTTTGGGACATCAAAATACCTCAAATTAAAGTGGTTGATAACCAATTTTGTAGGGAATTTTTGGTTGTGGTTGTGTGTGATTTCTTTTTAGTTGGTATTTAGAGAGTTAGTTAACTAAAAATTAGGAATTATAACATGATATCTCAATAAGAAAAACTTATCGATAAATCGAAATTGATAATTTGAATAAAAAAAATATTGGTTTATCGATTTAGCGGTTTCAGTAATGATTTTATTTATTTTATTATCGGGATGTTTTTTATTCTTAACAGGTTAATAAATAACCTAATAGTAAATCAATAAATTATATTTATACCATTCGGTATATAAAGTTCTTGACTTAAGGTTTAGTTTCATACGTTTATTTTTTGTTGTCTCAAACGTTTGGTATTCTATAATGTGTTAGTGTTTGCTTTTGAACAAGATGCAATCTGTCAACTCATGTGCATGTGCATGGTTCATTTGGTTTGTCACCTTCTTTTTAAGTGATTCTCAATGAGATTTTTTGTGTGTGTCAAATTTTAACGGTTAAACCGATAATCGAACCGACAACGACCAATAACTGATAAGTCAATGTCTTAATGGTTCTATAATGGTTTACTCTTAAACCCTCAACTTGATGGTTCGAGTGGCTCGGGCTTGGCTAGGGATTTACATGATGAACCTAGACAAGGTCCAATGACTTCAATCAAGGTAAAGTTCAAGTAAGGAAGACCTTGGCATTGGTGTGGCTAAGGCATGCAAGGCAAGATGTGACTAAGGCATGACAAGGCCTGGGCAAAGCTAAGACATTAATGCAATTAGGTTGTGATCATGGCATGATCGTGGCAAAACAGGTTTGAGGGCTAAGTGTTGGGTAAGGACAACGACTCAGGAAGCTGAACCACAATGGAAAGCTCTGCGAGGCAGGACCTGTGCACAGTGCATGCACGAGGGCACACGCAAACTGGGCGGCCAGAGATAAATTTTGGCGTCAAATTTGAAGGTTGCCTGCGTGTGCCTCACACATTGTTAAAGCCTCTAAATTTTGAAGAATGGCAAAGTGAATAGAACAGGTCGTGCATACGTGATACAAAAATGAAGGAAAACTACATAAAATAGGAAAACTACTACGCGTAAGTTTTTATGTGAAAGAAGTAGAGTACAAACAGGAGTCCTAACACAACATGGAGTTTGAATCAAGGTTGATTTAAAGAAGCTTTGTAGCGGCAAAGAAAAATAGGAGTCCAAGTTGAGTCCAACAAGGCTTTGTAGCGGCAAAGACAAAGTTGAGTCGAACAAAGACTTGCTGGAGTTTTGATCTATAAATAGGGGGTTATTTTCATCAGAAAATTTTGCACACTTACATTGAGAGTAATATCAAAACACGATCAAGAGTTTGAGAGAGTTTTGATCTTTATTTTAGGGAGTGTTGCGAGTTGAGAGAAATATTGTACGATTGTAGTCAAGAGTTTTTCAATACAATCAAGTGTTTGTGAGTAGGGTTCGTTTGACAAGTTGAATAACTTGAAGAACGATAGAAGATTTAAACCTAGGGTTTTTTTTCTTGGGTAGTTAGGAATTAGAGTTTATAATTCCTTAGGTTACATAGCTTTGTAATCGTTGTGTTATTTGAAGGTTTATAAATAATACAAAGTGCTGAGCAAGTTGTTATACGAAATTATTTATTATTAAGCTTCAAATAAATAGGAACGAGTAGTCAATACGTGTTCCTTTATAGAATTCAGGAGGGTAGAACTCCAACACACATGTATGAGCAGTTGGCGGTTTCCGCAGTTTCTAGCCGTTGGGACTTTGTCAGCATTGCAGATAAGATTCGTTTGTCTAAAATTCAAATTGGCCTATCAGTTGGGGATGTCAATCGAAGTAGTTAGGACTGTGTGTGGGATGTGACTAGGTGTTGTTGCCTATTTATGGGCACATGCAGACCAGTCTCAGGCATAAGGCTTTTGATAGAATTTGGAAGACAAAGATTTTGTGTGCTTTCTTTGTGGCACAAGTTTAATACAAAGTTGGGACTTGTTCTGTACGTGCTTGTGTTGTTTTGTTTTTGTAGGCATTGGCTAAGTGTTGGACTAGATCGTGCGTTAAAAGACAAAGGGTTGAGTTTCAGTGTGCTAGACTGTCTAAGTGGGTTAGATCGTCTTGGATTGACCCGTTATATTTAGTATGTCTACAAATTATTACCCGATAAGTTGAACTGATAAATACGCAATCCTACTTTAACCAGATGAAATATCTTCAAAGACAATGTCTTTGACGACACACCTCATGCTATGAGAATTCCCTACACATTTCTTTATTAAGTATTTTTTGTAGGATTTTCAAAAGTAACATAATTTGATATTGATAGCTAAACTAATGAGGTTCATATGTACCCTCCATATAAGGCATCTAGGTTTCTGGGTCGTTTATTATAGTGAGTGACTTATGCCTTGATTATATGTGTTCTTGAGAGCAAAAGCTTACTGATGAACATAAAGTAAGAGAAAACTTAGAAACATAAAAATATATAACTAACTATTTATAGTCAACAAAAGAAATACACAAATTAATATGACATAACAATATTTCACTCGAGCCTTAAAGTACATCCACCAATAAAAATGCTCCATTTGAAAATACTAAAAATTACGAAAATATTTTAAAACACCATAATCCACAACTTTATTTTTGACATTTAGAAGTCATTTAACAGAAATTAGGCAATTTTTTCAGCTTTTCGTGTGTGTTAGCCCGTGAATATTTTGGTGATATTGCTTCAACCAATTTTTTTTAAAAATCTTACGGCACCCTCTGTAGTGAGTTGGGGAGTAGTACGATAGTCTCACCATGATCTACGACTTTTTTTGGCATTTAGAAGCTATTTAAAAGGAATTAGGCGGTTTTTTCAGCTTTTCATATTATGTAGCCCATGAAGATGTTGGTGATATAATTTTGTTAGATTTTTTTGTAAAAAATTTATGGGACCCTTCATAATGAGTTGGCGGAGTAGTACGTATAGCTTCACCATAATCTACGGCATTTTTGACATTCAGGAGCCATTTAACAGGAATTAGACGATTTTCTCAATTTTTTTATGTGTGTTAGCCCATTAATATTTTGGTGATATGGCTTCCAGACTATATTTTTGAAAAAAACTTTACGGGACTTTCTATAATGAGTTGGGGGAGAATTATGTATAACCTCACTATGATACACAATATTTTTTGACATTTAGGAACCATTTAACAAGAATTAGACGAGTTTCTCAGTTATTCTGTGTGTGTTAATCTATTTATATTTTGGTGATATGACTCTCAGTCGATTTTAAAAAAAAACTTTACAGGACCCCTTATAATGAGTTGGGGGAGCAATACGTATAGACTCACCATGATCCACGTTATTTTTTGGCAGTTAGGAGCCATATAACAGGGATTCTGCAATTTTCTTAATTTTTCGTGTGTGTTGTTAGACCATGAATATTTTGATCATATGGCTTCGGGTCGATTTTTTTGATAAAGTTGTTATGGGACCTTTTGTAATGAGTTGGGGGAGCAGTACCTATAGCTAACATTGAAGAGCCATTTAGCAGGAATTAGATGATTTTCTGAGTTTTTTGAATATATTACCCATGAATATTTCGGTGATATGTCTTTAAGGCGATTTTTTTGGAAAAAAAATTACATGTCACTCCATAATAAATTAGGGGAGCACTATGTATACTCACCATGATCCACAATATTTTTGAGCATTTAGAAGCCAGGAATAAGGCGATTTTCTCAATTTTTCGTAGGGGTTAGCCCATGAATATTTTGGGGATAAGCTTTCGGGTGATTTTCTGAAAAAACTTTACGGGACACTCCACAAATTGTTGGGTGAGCAATATGTATAGCCTCACCATGACCCACGACATTTCTGTGCATTTAGGATCTATTTAACAAGAATTTGATGATTTTCTCAGTTTTTCGTGTGTTTTAGCCCATGAATATTTCGGTGACATGGCTTCCGGTCGATTTTTTTTTGAAAAAAGATTACGGGACCCTCCATAATTAGTCGGGGGAGCAGTACGTATAGTTTCATCATGATCCAACATATTTTTACATTTAAGAGCCATTTAATAGGAATTGTGCAATTTTCTCAATTTTTCATGTGTGTTATTCCATGAATATTTTGGTGATATAATTTTCGATCAATTTCTTTTTAAAAAATTATGGGAGCTTCCGTAATGAAGTTGGGAAATTGTACTTATAGTGTTAGTTTATCAATTTTTAGTATTTTGGTAACGTGATTAGATTATTTTATCAATTTTCGCGAGTGTTAGGACATAAATATTTTGGTGATATAGTTTTAAGTGTTTTTTTAAAAAAAAAAAAAAAAAACTTGATGGGATTAAACCTTAATTTACACGTTTCTGAATTTGTCAATTTCTTGTATTTGACAAAAGCAATAAATCTGTGAACTCACAGCAATTCCATTTGCTACCGTCTTTTTCAGCACAATATCTGATTTTTATTTGGGGCTTTTCTCTTGAGTTATCTTCTTTGCTTAGCAAGGTAAATGCTTCTATTTATTTTCAACAATTCCATTGAAATCATTTGGGAATCTTGGATTATTTCTACTTCATTGTGGAATTGACATAAATTTCTGTTTTTCTTGTAAAGATTTGTTCTTACCCAAAATCTGAAACACCCCAAGTGTTGTTCTTCTGGATTGTTGCTACTTTATTGTGGAATTATCATAAATTTCTCTGTTTCTTGTAAAGATTGGTACTTTCCCAAAATCTGAAACACCCCAAGTTTTGTTCTTCTGAATTGTTGCTACTTCATTGTGGAATTAGCATAAATTTTTCTGTTTCTTGTAAAGATTGGTTCTTTTTCAAAATCTGAAACACCCCAAGTTTTGCTCTTTTGTGTTGTTAGGTGTTGAGTTTCAATTAGGGGAATCTTTAGGTACTCTTTCAGATGGGGTTTTGGGTTTGCTCAAAGAATTTAATTATTGTAATGATTAAGTTATTGGAGCTCAAGGAATATAAGGGTAATGGGAGAAAAACAGTAAGGGAAAGATTGAGTCAGAAATGAAGAGATATTAAGTGAAAATATATCAAGTCACTTCATTGATGGTGCAAGATTAAGCAAGAATACTATTTCGATGGAAAATATCATTTAGATGTATTTAAGAGAGTATGAAAGATTAAGAACTAGTGTGGATGGTTATAATATGTTTCTAAGCTCTTATAGGCAGTGGCAGTGCCACTCTTGTCCAAGGGGTGTCAGTTGACACCCATTCGATGGAAAATTATAAAGTGTAGATAGGTAAAAATTTTATGTGTTCGTTGAATCCCGTTGGATTCTTTTTGTGCTTACTTCTTTATATTTTGACTATTTCTCGTGAAAATCCTGGCCCCACCAGTGCTTGTAGGAATAGAAAATGGTTGTTGGAACCTTGAGTTTATGACACTCGTATGTTTACTTCTTTGACATGTATCATATTCTTGCTGTCAAGTTTACTTCTTTTGCATATATCACGCTCCTGCACAACCCTTTTTGCATCATCTATTTGTTTAGGTCAATTTGAAACTGCTATTGAACCATCCTTTTTGGAATCATCTAATTACTTAGGCCAATTTGAAACTGAGTTTAGTTTCTATTGAGTTGCTACTATGCCTCAGTGTGCAGTAATGACTGAAGCGTGCATGATTTCTGTAAGCTGTTTCCTGGCTTTGTCTGCCCTTTCCACCCATGTTTTTTCCTTGATATCTGAGCAACTTATCTGTAGAGTTACATAAGAAATAGGATTTGGCCTACTGCTTAGGGCTGCAATGGCCTTGATGGTGTCGTCATCATCTGCATAGTTGTCTATGACTTCTTTATTCATGTTGATTGCATCTTGTTGATTGTGTTGCAAGTAGACTGTTCTTCATCCCTTCTGCACATTGCATCAACTGGATCATTCTCTCCTTTTTCCCTTATTGCATCTTGCAGCTTAGTTACAATAGATTGGTCAACACAGTATGTTTAGAGGTATTCATCTTTGAGTTCTTCTTTAGATACTTAAAAGCTGAAATGTTCAGTCATAATGATAATATGAGAAAGGTATAGATATTGTCTCCATTTTAATACAGCCAGTGAGAGGTCTATGAGATCTTTTTCATAGGTTGAGAGACCTTGATGTTTAATGCTAAGTGCTTGACAAGGGATTGCAATAGGTTTCCTTCTTGCATCACCACATCACCTATCTCTTTAGTCTTAGTTATGCAATTTCACATTCAAGGTTTTGGTAAAATTCTGTAGTACTGACCTATAAAGAAATCGATAATGCCAAACGGTGTGCCTCTATCATGGATTTTTTAAGGTCTAGGAATGCAGTGGTGGCTTCACGGAGTCCGTGAAGAAATATCCCTTCTTCAGTGGTATAGTAAGGGGACCGCTGATCTTCCATAATTTCTTATATGTCCTCCGTGATAGAATATAAGGTCAAGGAATTCCTTCAGCTCCTTGATTGAAAAGGACTATGGCGAATTTCTCTTTGATAATGCCATAATGGTGGTGTCACAGAGTTTGTATATCCAACTCCCAAGTACTCCCTTAGATATTTGCAGGCAAATGACATTCGCTTAGCAACCTAGCACAATCCCTGCGTGCTGCAAATAATCTGTAAACGAGAAGCCGTAAACTAAAACATCCAAGAAAACAAGGATGATTCCCTTAGGTAAATTCCAAAGACATCATGCATACGGGACCATATTTGAAAATTTAAAGGGCATCACCCTGAATTACCACCTACTATGGTCTAATAGGTAACCATCAAGTTTGTACCTGAATGAATGGGCATAAGGAGGACAGAGGGAAGGGTATTCAAATGCAAGGTGAGCTTGAACATGGAATTGGTGAAATGAGATGATTGACATTGTTAGGTATTGATGTGTTAAATTCATCATGGAGCAAGGTTACAAAAGAAAAAAAAAGGATTATTCATCTTGTTTCGGTCTACTATATAGCCAAGTGTTTTTAGCTTTTTTGAATTGGAAGTTTCTAAATGTGATATGCACTTGGCATTTACTCCTGTTACAATATCTCTAGGTAAAGCTAGGCCACTGTGGAACGAGTTTTTCTGTAATCCTTTAAAAACATCAGTGCACTGATTGTATTGCTAATGTATGCTAGTCTCTCTGCCGCCACTGCCCACTCGTACAAAGTTTGGCTGAGAAGAGATGTTGGCCTTTTCTATTAAGAAGAGTGTTACTTCTGATATATAAAATGCTAGCAGTTCACATTATGATTCTCTCTATTCTACTGTAAGGATAATTATGTATGTTCCGTGTTAATTCATTTGTTTATCAATCAAATGATTCAAATTGCATATTTCAGGTTGACGTCAACAAATAGTAGTACACCAACATTATATTTGTTGATAAAGATAGGTGCAAGCTTGGTGGTTATGACTGCACTCATCGAAGGTCTTCCTGATGCTGTTGCCATTAGGTGCCTTGCACGGGTTCCATTCTACCTTCATCCAAAGTTAGAGCTTGTTTCCCATTCCTGGAGAGCTGCTATTCAAAGTGCTGAACTATTTAAAGCTAGACAGGAGGTCAACTCATCTGAAGAATTTTTATGTGTATCCGCATTTGAACCTGAAAACTTGTGGGAGCTCTATGATCCTACACATGACCTTTGGATTACTCTCCCGATTCTCCCCTCCAACATCAGTCATTTTGCTCGCTTCAGTGTTGTTTCTACTGCTGGGAAGCTGTTTGTTTTAGGTGGTGGCAGTGATGCTGTGGATCCATTGACAGGTGACCAAGATGGAATTTTTGCAACTGACAAGGTCTGGTCATATGATCCTGCAACCCGAGCATGGAATCCGCGTGCATCTATGCTTGTACCTCGTGCCATGTTTGCTTGTTGCGTGTTGGATGGGAAGATAGTCGCTGCAGGGGGTTTTACTAACCGCAGAAAATCAATATGCAATGCGGAAATCTATGATCCTGAGACGGATGTCTGGGTACAATTACCTGATCTCCATCATGCGCACAATTCTGCTTGCTCGGGAGTAGTTTTTGGTGGTAAAGTTCATGTCTTGCATAAAGGTTTGTCAACTATTCAGGTTTTAGAAAATTTCAAGCAGGGTTGGATTGCTCACGAGTATTCTTGGCTCCAGGGCCCGATGACTGTCGTTAGGGAAAATCTTTATGTCATGAGCAATTGGTTCATTTATAAGCAGGAAGGAGAATCAAGAAGAATGGTAGTTTCAGCATCTGATTTTCGTAGGAGAATCGGGTATGCTATGATAGGGTTGGGAGATGATATTTATATAGTTGGAGGGGTTAATGGACCGGATTACTGGAATTGTAGCGTGAAAGTGCTGTCTGATGTTGATGTCTTGACCCTTGGAAGTGAGAGGCCAGCGTGGCGTAAGGTTGCTCCATTGACAAGGTGCAAAGGGACAATCCTTGGCTGCACACAGCTGAGAATTTAGGACATGCATAAATGGGGATGAAATTTATTTCAGTGTTATCGAATAAATGCTACAACCAACATTTGGCACTAAAGGGGCTGCTAGGGATAGTGTGAAGTAGACAAGTGAACAGGAAAAAAGCGAATTGAGATTACTAATGGTGGATGAAGTTTGAGGGTAAACATGTTCCATGCCTTGCCCTTGTCTCCTTTGTCGTAGACTGAAAATGATGGAAATCCTATCTGACATGACTTCTATGAGTTGTCGTAGCAGTGATCAACTTTATTTTATTAGTTGTCTAAAAGCTACAGTAAATGAAATCCCGCGCCAGAAACATGGAAGCAACAAGATGCTCAGCTTTCTTGCAGCCTCCTTGTCTAGTGTGTAAATCCTATTGCTTTCAGCTGCTGAGTTTTTGAGAGGAATGAAGTTCACCCTGACTTTGAGAACTGGAGATTTTGACATGATAAAATACATATATTTGCATTAAGGAGCACTAGTATTTTGTTTTCTTAGTGTTTGTAATTTGAGATGAATTTAAATAGAGTAATAGGGTCGGATTTATAGTTGACCTCAACTTGTTTGAGACTGTTGCGATGTTGTAGTTTAAGATGGATCAACTTGTTGCTTACTTGGTTACTTCAATCCATGCTTTTGTTGTTAAAGATGCACTTTTCTTCAGTTAACTAGGATTGAGGCGTAATTATTATTGTTATATTGCCCTTTCACTCTCTATTGGTGTATATCTATTAGTTTCTCAAAATATTAATCAAAGTTTGCCCGTTTGTGTCCTAACAACAACATACCAACTGTAGTTTTACAAGTGAAGTTGAGAAAGGGTAGAACATATACAAAGATCTTATTTCTATTTTTGTAGAGTAAATATGTTTTTTTTAGATCCTCAACTCAAAAAAAAGTGTAACCATAGCAGGATTGAAAGAGAACTGAATAAGGAGAAGATGAGATTATAGATTGAGCTATCATTTGCCCTCGGAAATTTTCTCAATAATAAAAAAATGTGAATAAAATAAGAATAATTTAAGACCTTACTTAAGTTTCACTTCATAACAATAACCTTTCTTATAGTTTTTTAATATGAAAAATGTTCATATTTATTTTTATACTTCTTTTTAAAAAAATTATATTTGCCCTTTCTCGTACTTTTCCATATACTAGTAACTAGGAATGTGCGTTGCACGTTTGTCCCTAATTATTTTTATTTAAAAAATTATATTTATAAAGTTCAATTATAAAATAAGAAATGCAAAAATTAACAATTTTAATTTTGATTAAGTCTCTAATGGTATAAATGTTGTATGTCGATGAATAGCTAATGTTTTTTTCAGATCAAACAACTCAGTTATTGAAGTAGTTTACGATGAATTTCTACTCGAAAAAATAATAAACACATGTAAAAGTCTATGACGAAAGTAGCAAAGACATGAAGAAGAAATAAATTTAATCTAGTTATTGCTAAAATGACAAATATAAGAATATTTTTCATCTTTTTTGGTGCTTATATGAATTGCATTCTTTTTTTTTTATATATACAGTACTATTTTTTAAATGAAAAAAAAAGAAGAAAAATATTGACGAACATTAATCTCAGTGTTTAATATTTTCGAATATCTTTTGACCACTCTATTTGATCTTTGTTTCCATAAGATGCAAATTAATTATATGAACCAAAAGATTAACTTAAGAAATTGGGATAAATAGTTCTAATTTAAAGATAATCATTATTTTTTCATATCAAGCATTATACCACTAAACATACTAAGATTGAGGCTTAAACCACACATACATATATAAAAACGATAGATATACCTGGAAAAAAAGAATTTCTAGTAGAATGAAAATGACCGGAAGATGGGACAAAGAAAACTTATTGTATACCTTCACAGAGTTTTATAATGTAAAAAATATGAAAAAGTTATGGGAGGATTATTAATGAAGAAAATTATATAAACATTGATCAACAATAACTAAGAAAAACTCTAATAATCATATTAGTTTAGATAGTAGTAACATAGGTAACTCTAATGTTTTGTATCCGTCACTCTCTACTTTTTTGTGTACTATGCAACCTCTGTGTAGCATTGAGCCTACAACTCCCTGTATGAATGTAATGTAGTAATATATATATAATATCCTTATTTACCAAAAAAAGAAAAGAAAAATATGATTAGAAGCGTTTTTGGATTGTGATTAATTAAGGAGATTATGACTGTCCATCTTCAATCTTAAGTATTGAATTTAGTGTGTGAAGCATTAAGTGCTGTTGGAATGAGTTTAACGGCAGAAACTAAAAGGATCAATAATTAAAGCTCAACAAAAAATAGAAAACTGTTTAGCTATCATTATTTATTTAATTTAAAAGG
>JAJOOF010005327.1:0-22467 GCA_029582545.1 Solanum lignicaule
TTTCATCTCTAAATATGAGTTGTTGTTTGTTTTGTGCGATTTATAACCCTTCTTGTTTGATTTACTCTTTTTCTTCTATACTAGCTAGTCATGTTTTACAAATATATTAAAGTTTGTGGTGTGATAAGATCCAAAATATGAAAGGGATCTTCATAACCGTTCTTGAACAGAAGAACTCGTAGCTAAATGAACTAAAATAGTGTTTGAGAGACGATAGAGAGAGTTGTATTAAATGCGAGTTGATTTCTATTTATTCCCTAATTAGGTGTGTTGTTTGTTTTCTTCGAGTTACTCTTCTTGTTCGAGTTATTCTTCTTGTTTGAGTGACTCTTCTTGTTCAGGTTACTGTTCTTCTCTTAGATAACTGCTTGTGTATTTTAAAATAAATTTAAGTTTGTCGTGTGATAAGATCCCAACAATGAAAGGGATCAATCGTAGGAGAACTTAGTGTTCTATAATAGTAAGAGAACAATGAACCTTTCTTGAACAGAGGAACTCGCAGCTCAATGAGCTAAAATAATGTTCTGATAGAAGATAGAGAAAGTTGTATTAAGCTTGAGAAATCCATCTTGAGTAACAAGTGAACTATTGTTCAACTTTTAAGGCTAACAGAGAAGGCGGTAAAAGTGGTGAAATTGTTAAAACTGATCCACGCTTGGCGATTTGCCGAAGGGACTCACTCCGCTCTTTGTTCCAGTACGCGCAGCCTTGAAAGAACAGGATCAAAAAAGGATCAAAGAAACAGTCGACATTTCACCGAATAATTTCGTGAAGCAGTACTAGGTCGCCCAATGATACAGAGCACGCCCATGCTGAAGGCTAGTGCAACATGGCGACGAACTACACCAAAGGACGAATCACCGAGTTAATCGGCGATTCCGACTAACCTCATCGAAAGATCCGCCAGCACTATTTTCTGAGGTCTATAAATACAAAAATTCTTATTAATTTTTAAAGATTCAAACATTTATTTTAATTTCCAGAATAGAATAGTACTTTTTGGATATTTTTTCTCAAGTTTGGAGAGGGTTTTTGGTAGACTTGAAGGAAGAACGATTTCATCTTTCCCAAGTTAGAAGTAGGTCTTCTCCATTCTTCTTCCTTTGCTTAAATTACGGTTTAATTCCTTATACACATTTGAATTTAGTATCATTTCAAGTGTATTTTGTTATTTCTTGATGTGTGGTTAAAAACACCCATTCTTAGGGTGTGATTTAGCAGGTATGTGTTGATATTATTGTTGGGTCTTGCTTGCTGATAGGATAGATGTATTTTAATGGTGATCTCACCTAGTGGTTGTGGTTTACTTTATTGGGTTTGTATTTGCAAATACAAAACCACCCATGACTTTTCGGCTTGCCTGAGAGGGAGGTCGCGAAACCATGACTGCTAGACTTATGGCCTAAGGAGTGGCTCGACATAAGGTTCTGCCCGAAAGGGTGAGCCCTAGTCCCATATCCTTACACTTAGCTCGAGAGCGTGAGTGGGTTAAGGCGTAGGCTGGCCTTGATACGGCAAATGGGTGGCCCAGAGGAATGCATTTAAAACGGGGTAAGTTGCCCGAGAGGGAACTTATTTCCATCTAAAGCTTATCCTAGTCACTATTATCTTACAAGTTTCCTATCGAAAGCATGTACCCAACGATATATCTCAACTTGTATTGCGGTCAAACCCCACGAACTTGTCCCCATACTTGATTTTCTTGTCGTTTTTGTTGTTTTTTACTACTTGTGACAAAACCTCCATTTGTTAATTGATACTTTTGTGTCACCCCATTTGATTTATTATGTTTTTAATCGTTAATGTCTTTAGCTACGACTAGTTTGAACTAAATTTTATTTTTCTACTAATTCTCAAAACCACTCCCTTGGGACACGACTTCAACCCTTGGTTGGGTTACTATGCTATCAACGATCTTAGACACTCGTACTATAGGTTAGTTTTTTTGGTCACGATAATCATCATGCATCAACTTTTTGACCAAGACCACAAAAGTTGTTTTGTAGCTCTTTTACATTCTCATCTGTCGAATCAAACCTCTTCATCATCTTCTGCATCATATCCTTAATCCATGACATAGTACACCCAGCTTCCCTATTACCAGATTCCCTATTTTGAGGAGGAACATTAGGACCACCCCTATCGTTTCTGTTGCCATAGTTGTTTCGATTGTAGTTGTTGTCGTGATTGTAATTCCCATCCCGGACATATTGACCCTTTCGATTATAGTTGCCATAGTTCCAACCTTGATTTCCTTGACCTTGGCGCCAATTATCTGAATTGGAACCTTGGGAGTTTGCTCGAAAACCCCTCGTCTGATCATTCACTGCATAAGTATACTCTTTATAGTAGCACTCCTCAACTGGTGGAGGATTTCTAGTCAAATAATTCACAACAGTTATCTTTTCGGTACCTCTGCTCAAATACTTCAACACCAACGAAAGTTCTATCCTTATCTGAGACATCTCCTCACGAATGTCATTGGCAGATTGACTAGGTGTAGATTGAACTGCAAAATATTTCTTCCTGTGTCAGACTTTTGAGTACTCAATGCTTTATTGTTCCGGGAAATCTTCTCCAGTTTCTCAGCAATCTCCTCAAAAGTGCACTCACCATATGATCCTCCTGCAATAGTATCAAGCACAGCCCTACCATTATCATCTTGTCCTCTATAGAAATACTCCTTCAGTGACTCATCATCAATAAGGCGGTTTGGAACACTTCTTATGAAAGCAGTGAATCTATCCCCACGAATTACTCACAGACTCTCCAGGTAGTGCTATGAAGTTGTTCAACTTGTCTTTATGGTTCAGCTTCTTGCAAACTGGGAAGTACTTTGCCATGAACACTTTATTCAATTGATCCCATGTGTAAATTGAGTTATAAGGTAGCTCAGTAAACCATATAGCAGCATCACTGGTCAATGATAGAGGGAACACCCTCAACCCAATGATATCCACGTCTAAATCTGGTCGACTCACGCAACACTTCCAAACACTCCTCAACTTAGCCATGTGCCCATGTGGATCCTCCGATGTCACCACGAATGTATGCCCCGAAGGTAGAGGAGGTATAACAATAGGTCCTTCAGATTTAGCAGTGTTAAAGTCGACCCCATAGTTATCACGCAACCTAGGTTCTGGTGGATTCTGTACCCTTAATGCATCTCCCAATAGATTACCACCTTAATTTTCAGCATTCTCATTACCAACCCTAGGAGGCTGCAATTCAACACCATCACCTTGATTTTCTCTGTTAGCATTGACTGGGACTCATTGATTATTAATCCTTCGCAAAGTTTTGTTCAATTCTGGATCATAAGGAGTGATGAGTCCACGATTTGGACTCTTTTAGGGCATTATTTTTGATAGATTTAGTGTCCTCAAATGCATATATTTTTTCTCAATAACTGATGAAAATCCTTGAGTTTCATGTATTTGGAATTGTAGACTAAGCATGGACACTATTGGGCAGAAAGGAACAAGTCAGCTGAAAAGAACAAATAAAAGACAGCCTGAGGATTGCCTAAACCATTTGGCGAGTCGCCGAATGGCTATGGTCTCACCTAATGTTGTAGTGTGCCAAGCTCTGAGGGAGAAAATTGAGCAAGCAAGATAAAGGAGCAGTCGGTGAGTCACCAAACGATTCCGCGATGCAATACTTCATCGCCCAACGTTACAGAACTTGAATTTGCTGAAGGCCAATGCAGAAAGGCGATGAACCAGACCAGAGGGCAGATTACCGAGTGGATCAGCGATCTCGACTAACTGCGCTGAGTGGTCCTTTGCAGCATACTTTTTGACAACTATAAATGCTTGTTTGAATTTTTAGTTTAGTATGCAAATCAGTATCTAATTTTAGGATATCAAACATTATTTTCAGTTTTTAGAACTTCGAGTTTTGGAGACTTTGGTCCTTAGCTTTGAAGATTTCCATTTCTAAGCAATTACAAGTGGGTATTGAAGATTCTTCATCTTAGACGTGTTTAAAGACAATATATATCGTACCCATTTGGAAACACTTTTCGTTATCGATTTCTATCTCTTTACTGTGTCTAGCTAAAACCCCAATTCTTGGGGTGTGATTATGTGAATATGGTTTAATTTACTGCTGGATATTGCTAATAGATAGTTAATTTTCTATTTTAAGGTGATTTCGTTTAGTAGTTTTGTTTGAATTTAATTGGGTTGTAGTTGCAAATACAATTTTGTCTTCATGTTTTTTACTTGCTCGATAGAGAGGTTTTAAAACCAAAAGTACTGAATCGATAGTCTATGGTTATTGGGTTGTCATGGGTTCAACCCGAGATAGTGAATCCTAACCCCTCTCCCACACATTCAGCTCGAGAGAGTGAATGGACAAAGGCGAAGGTTCTGCTTTATTGCCGCTTATTGGTGTTCGAGAGAATCTGATTTGATTCGGGGTAAATTGTTTGAGAGAAAATTTACCCCCACTAAAGTCTAGCTTAGTTACCAATTTACAGCGATTTACTATCAATAACATTTACCCAGTTGTTTATTTTAGCCCATATTCCTATCACATCCCAAGGATCCCATCTCCATATTCATATTTCTATATTATTTTATGTTTCTAGTTGATAATTGACTACAAAACCCCGTTCAATAATTGACACATGTGTCACCCTTTAATTTGATATGTTTTTCTTCGTATAAGTCTTTAGGTATAATTGACTTGAGCGAAGTTCTTGCTTTTCTCTTAATTCTCGATTACAAACCACTCCATTGGGACTCGACCCCAACTCACTAGTTGGGTTATATTACTATTAAAAGACCGTGGACACTTAGTATCGGATGAAACGCTCGGATACGTCAAATTAAAATAGTGTAGCTACAGGAGAGTGGTGTTAATTGAGAATTTCTAGTTCAGTTGAATTTTGTTCTTGTTAGTTATAGTTCTACTTACTTAATTCTTAGTTTTTTTTTGCTTGTTTGTGTGTTAAAAATAGAAAAAATGAGTGTAATTGATGATTGTGAACAAATGGATCACCTTCCGATAGTAGTGATAAGGTTCAGGGATAACATCTTGACCTTCAAGTAGTTAGAAGGGGAGCTTTTTCGTGATTCGTGGCTGAGGTTTAAAGCACTGTTGATACAATGCCCAACTCATGAAATTCCCGATCTAGTTCTACTAGAATGCTTCTATAGGAGTGATAAGTCCGGGAGCAAAGGATTAATGGATCAACTTATCCTGAATGGGATTATGAGACACTCCTATGAGACCGCAGCCAAACTCCTTGATCTTGTGGCCAACACCAACAAGGAGACTGAGAAGGACCAGCACTTGGTCATTTTGCTAGATCAGATGGATACCTTGGCCCAAAGGGTCGAGGAACTGAAGGTGCTGTCCAAAAAAAAAGGGAAAATACATACCTCTTCATGAGCGGAGAAAGTCTACAGACAATGAGAGTAGACGTATCGAGGATACGCTATTAATCATTCTCCAAAAGCTCAACGAGCAAGATAGAGTGCTACATGAGATGAGGCAAAACGTTGCAGTGATAAATCAGATTATTGGCTCTCACTCTAGATCTATCAAGCTAATTGAAAACCTCATGAGTCATGTATAGCATCATCTCTACCCAAATAGACAAGGGGGGTTATCTAGGGACACCATGGCCAACCCTGAAAATGAGATTTAGGTGTTGACTTACGTCGTGCCGCGACGTTAACTAAGTCACTGCTTGGAAGGAAACCTGAGACCCTTTTTATCGCTTTATTTTGCTTTATGAAATAATGGTGTGTTGTTTGTGTAGGACAAATTGGGAAAATTGTTGAAAAGTATATGTTGGTGAGTAGAAAGGCAAGTCGGTTTATCGCTAAACAGGTTGGCGAACCCGTCCCAGACCGCCATTTGGACCCCCAGTTTAATTGGAGGTCCTATAAAACTCGGCGAGATAAGTATCCACTCAGCGAGCAATCGAGTGGATCGGCGACCACGACTAACGTCGCCGACTGGGTGAGAACTGGACGGTTCATTAAAAGGCCAAAGGTTTAAAATTTCAAACTCTTCACTTTCCCTCACTTTTCATCTTCCAAACTTACGCCTGCTTAATATCGTCTATATTTTATCATTTTTAAGAGTATTTTAGTCGTCGGAGTTGTGTTCGGAGTGGATTACATTGCAGCCTAGCTTTTCAGTCTTTATTAAGTGGCAACTAATGTTGATTTTCCGAATCACGAATTTAATTTTAGTAATTTGTGCTCTTATGCAAGCAATATTATGTTGTTGATGTGTGTTGGGCCTCTCTGATAAGATTAGAATGTTTAAATGACTGATTTGAATTATTAATATTGCCAGTAATTCTTATAGTGTCAATTTCCCTTCTTCTTATGTGCTGAAATTGGTTAAATCTTGTGGGTTTGTACTTGCATGTCATTGGGTTTAGTTGGGTGAAGTCTGAGTAGCTCGTATTTGTGGCAAACCACATAACTTACCTAATGATAGAGCGGGTGACACTGTTCTTAAGGGCAAATGTCATCAAATGGACAAATTTGGAAAAACCGGGAGAAGTCTAAGTATCCCGGGGTAATGGGTGCTATGGGTCTAATCTTAATTTAACTAGTGCCTGTTTTGATTTTTTTTCCGTGGGTTGTTGGGTTGAAGACTAGAAGTTGGGTTGAAAGTAGGCACGTAGGGTCGTTTGGTGATCAGGGTCGAGCTCGCCAAACCACTCGGCAGTTTGCCGAAGTTCCCCATCTCACCGTTAATTTCATGCTTTAATTGATGTTGGATTCTATAACTTTTGGCGAGAGGCCTAAGTCACCGAAGGCACTTGGCGACTCAACGAAAGATTTCTTGATCGCGTTTTGTCTGCACTCCTGAACCCTTTTTTTTGCACTATAACTTTTGGCGAGCTGAACCTTACTCGCTGAAAGGCCTTTCCCATGACCGACTTGACGCAAATTTTGAGCCAATCCTTTCTGGCGAGCCCAATCAAGCTCGCCAAAGCAATTCGGCGACTCGCCGACTGGTTCGACGACTCGCCGACTGGTTCGGCGAGTCCTTCTGCAACTGTGTTTCTATGAATTTCATCCTTAATGTTTTGCAGGTATGGTGAGGACAAACATAGAAATGCCACCCGGTAAAGAATACGGGGTATCACAATCAACGAAGGGTGATCAAATTCTTCAAGAAGAGGAAGGCAAGAACCTCCACCAAGTGAAAAAGGAAAAGGCAAGAGACCCAATTCTCGCAGGGCTACTGCTGGCTCCCAAGCTTCTCTATCTAAGACTGATGATGACCAGCCTCTATAATCCCGGCGGTTTGAGCTCCGAGCTAGATCTCACCCCACATCTACCAGAGTCTCTTCTGCTTCCACACCAGCCGAATCAGTGCCAACTCCGGCACCTCATGTGGCTCTTGTGCCACCAGTTATTCATCCACCTCGACTCCTCAACAGGTTGAAAGGAGATGGTTTGCGAACCATCCTCGAGGAGAAGTTGCTCTCTACAGAGGGTCTGAAGGGTAAGTATTCCAGTGTAGCGGAGTTATTAAAATGGCACCATGTCCAGATTCTCACTAGGCCTCGAGGTCCGTATATTCCTTCATGGGTCCATGATTTCTACACAGCATATGGTAAACTACGGCTGAAGACTAAAAAGAATACCAACGAGTTCAGACCAGTTAAGTCGATCATTGTTCGAGGTGTAAAAGTGAGCTGTAGTGAGGAGTACATTAATTTTATGTTAGATAGGCCTCCAGGGATTGCACTCTCATATGAAGGTTTGCCTACGACATAAATTCTGGAGGATCTAAAGGGTTGGTTTGCCCCACTTATTTCTGATACCTCTCCTAGGTGGACTGAGGCAGGATTCGAGATGGAAAAAAAGGATTTGAATATAGCTGCCCATTATTGGTTCAGATTCATCAGTAGTTCACTTATGCCTTCACAGAACAAATCTATCCTCCGACATCCAAAGGCAACCTTCTTGAGGTCTATCTAATCGAAGAGGCATCTCAACTTGAACATTATCATAGAGTAGGAGATGGCCATGAGATCCAAGCAGAGGAAGACCTCTTTGCCCTTCCCAGTTCTGATCACAGAGTTGTGTCGGTGTGCTAGAATGCCATAGGATGGTGCTAGAGATCTTGATATTACCCATTTCTCCTCCATTGACATCAGGCGCATTGAAGCCGAGTATACTAGAGAGTTGATGAGTCCATGATTTGGACTCATTTAGGGTTATATTTTGATCAAATTAGTGTCCTCAAATGCATGTTTTATCTTGATATCTGATGACAACCTTTAAGTTTTAGGTATTTAAAGTTTGAGGGAAATCATGGACACTATCAAGGAAAAAGGAGCAAAAGAAGCTAAAAGAATGAAGAAATGAAGATCTGTGAATCGCCAAACCCATTCGGCGATTTGCCAATAGATCGCATATTCGCCTTTTGTTCCAATGTGCTGAGCCCTGAAGGAATGGAATAAATCGGCGGTGAAAAGAAGTAGGTAGTCGGCGTATCGCCGAGCAATTACGCCAAGCAGTACTTCATCGCCCAATGATCTAGGACAGAAAGATGCTGAAGGCAAATGATGAAGGGCGACAAAGTAGACCAAAGGCCGGATCGCCAAGTGCATCGGCGATCCCGACAAACGTCGCTGAAAGATCTTTCAGAGCACATTTTCTGAAAACTATAAATACTAGTTCATTTTTTATTCTTAGTAGCGAATTTTACCTTATTTTATCTAGTTTTTAGATTATTAAGTTTGAGAAAGAGTTTGGGAGATATTCTCTCTACGTTTTGGAGAGGGTTTTGAAGAACTTGGAGCTTTCAAGGGTTTCATCTTCAAGAATTTGGAATTGGGTCTCTTGGATTCTTCACTTTTGACTTATTTTAAGACTTTATCTTGCATACCCATTGATGGAATTAGATATTGGTATACGTTTTTATCTCTTTTACATGCGTAGCTAAAACCCTAATTCTTGGGTGTGATTTTGTGAATATGGGTTAGATTAGTTGTTGGGTCTTGCTCGCTGATAGTCTATTTGTAGTTTAAATGTGATTTCATTTAGTGGTTGTGGATGAACTTAATGAGGTTGTAGTTGCAAATACAATCTCATATATGTGGTTTAAGCTTGCTCAAGCGAGAGGTCGTAAAACTAAGACCACTAAATTGATGGCCAATGTTAGTAGGTCGACATGAGATTTAGCTCTAGAGAGTGAACCCTTGTCCCATGTCCACACACTCAGCTCGAGAGAGTGAGTGGGTTAAGGGGGAGGCTAGTTTTCATGCAGCAAGTGGGTGTCTGAAAGAAACACATTTGAAATGGGGTAAGTTGCTCGAGAGAAATCTTATCCCCTATATAATCTAGCCTAGTCACAAATACTTAATCAATTTACTATCAAAAGCATGTACAAAATGATTTACTCTATCCCATATTCCTACCACATCCCAAGAATCCCATCTCCATACTTGTATTTTTTCTTATTTTCACTATTTTAGTTGTCTCTTGCTTAGAAACCCCCATTTTATACTTGACGCTTGCGTGACCCTTTTTAATTTGTTATGTTTTCATTCGCCAAACTCTTTAGCTACGATTAACTTTAGCACGCTCGCACTTGACCACTAATTCTCACGCGCATTCTCTTGGGAACGATCCCAACACTTGGTTGGGTTACTAAACTAATGTACTATCGTACGCACTTGCATTGGTAGTTTTATCTTGATTACACAAACATCAAGAGAAGGCTGGCAGGAGAAGGGCAGCTCAAGTGGATACATCCCCGGAGGTGAATATTGATTCGATACCTACAAATAAGTATTTGCCTACTCCGACCTCCGGTTCTTCAGGTACTTCTGCCCCTCTTTCCTCATCTTAACAGTGTCCAGGAACCTCTACTTCCTCCCAGCAGACCAAGATTACTCAGGTGACAATCCTTAAGATGGGGCATCTGGCCCATTCAGCTGACGTGAGGGCGACTCGGTTAGAGAAATATGTCCCCTTGATGATTGAGCCTACTCTTTAGTCTATCCCACATTCCTATCACATCCCATGAATCCCGTCTCCATACTTATATTTTTCCTTATTTTCACTATTTTAGCTGTTTCTTACTTAGAAACCCCCATTTGATACTTGATGCTTGAGTCACCCTTTTTAATTTGTTATGTTTTCATTCGCCAAAGTCTTTAGCTACGAATAGCTTTAGCACTTTCTCACTTAACCACTAATTCACACGCCCACTCTTTGGGAATGATCCCAACCCTTGGTTGGGTTACTAATCTATTATACGATCGTAGACACTTGCATCGGAAGTTGTGTCTTGATTATGCAAACATCAAAATGGCGCCGCTGCCGGGGAGTGGTGTTATGTGAAAGTTTTTTGTTTAAGATGAATTTTTCTTTTGGTACTCACAGTTTACAAACTTTATTTTTAGTTTTGTTTTCTTTTGAGTTGTCATTGTATGCTAGCACACTGAGCATGGATGAGGGAAACCGTGACAAGTCGACTGAGACAAATCAATAAGTCAAGGGTGACTTCAAGTTATCTGCACTTTTAACTCAGCTGAACGACTTGGCCACCAAAATCTCTGAGGTGGAAAACTAGTGCAACCGCCAAGGGAGGTATATGCCCCCTCATGAGTAAGAAAGGTCTAGGAGCAATGACAATAAAGGTATCGAGGATACACTATTGATCATTCTCCAAAAGCTTCATGAGCAAGATAGAATGCTAGAGGAAATGAAGGAAAGCGTGGAGGTGCTGAATCAGATGAGTGGCTCTAACTCAAGATCAATCAAGTTGATCAAAGACCTGTTGGACCATGCATTGCCTCATCTCCACCCAGCCAGTAAAGAAGGGTTGCCTAGTAGCTTTAGGTCTAACCCCAGTAATAAAGCTTGACTGATAGCTCGCGTCGAGCAACGACGTTAAATAAGGTGCTTCTTGGGAGACAACCCAAAGTTTTATCGCTTTAAATTAGTATGTTGGAATAATGGTGTGTTAATTTTGTAGGTTAAAACAAGGAATCTGTTGAAAAGTGCAGGTTGGCGAACTTAGGATCCGGTTGGCGTTTCATGGAATTGATTAGTGATTCCGCTATTTTTCGCCGTTCGAACCTCCACATAAAATGGAGGTCCTGTAAAACTCAGCGAGAAAAGCATCCATTTGGCGCGTCACTGAGTAGGTCGGCGAACAATATTAATGTCGCTAAATGGGCGCAAACTGGATGGTTTATAATGGCCAAGAAACTTCAAATTTGAAATTCTTCAATTTCCCTCTATCTTAAACCTCCTAAATTCACATTAAGGTAGTATTTTCTTTAATTTAGCCCTTTACTAGCATTTCACTTTGTTGATTTTTGTTCAGAGTTTGAATACTTTGCCGCCTAGCTTTAATCGGCATCTAAGGTTGGTTTCCGAACCACAAGTTTATTGTTGAAAATTTTGAACTCTTTGCAATAATAGTATCGTATTGATGTGTGTTGGGCATGTCTAGTAGGATTAGAATCCTTAATTGCCTATTTTAATTTGAAAAATCTTGCCCGTATGGTTTGACTATCAAATGCCCGTAATCTTTATGTTTTTAATGAGTTGGGTCGTGATTGGATATTGTTCGATTGATTGGGTGAAGTCTGAGTAACTCACATTTGTGCCAAATGTAAAAAATTAGCTCAATGATAGAGCGGGTGACACCTTAAGAACAAATATCATCAAATGACCAAAGACAGCAAATCCGAGAGAAATTTGAGTATCCCGGGGTGATGGGCAGTATGGGTCTCGTTTGAATTTAACTAGTGCATGCTTTGATTTTCTTTTCGGGGAATGCGGGGTTGAATTCAAGAAGGTAGATTGAAAATGGGCACGTTGGGTCATTCGGAGAGCTGAGTCAAGCTTACTGAACCACTCGGCGATTCGCCTATTTCCTTCACCTCACGTTTTAATGTCGCATCAAATTTGTGGTTTGAAGTCTGTAACTTTTTGCAAGAGGCCTGAGTTCGGCAAAAGCACTTGGTGACTCGCTGAAAGTACTCGTTATCGCACTTTATCTGCATCCCTGGAACCCTTGTGCAAGGTAACTTTCGGCGGACAAAGCTTGCTCGCCAAAAGTAGTCGGCGATTCGACAAAAGGACCTCCCTATCACTGACTTGTCTTAATTGTTGAGCCAATCCCTTCAGCGAGCTCGACTTTGCTTGCCAAAGAGATTCGGTAACTTGCCGACTAGATCGGCTAGTTTGTCTACAATAACTTTTTTGTGCTTGCATTTTAGTTTCTCCTCGATCTTTTGCAGTTATGGTACGCACCAATCTAACCGAGCCACCTCAGGAAAAGGTAAAGGTCATTATGATAAATGAAGGAGGATCACGTCCTTCACAAAAAGAAAGCAAGATCTCCCACCGGGAGATAAAGGCAAACGAAAGAAGCATATCGCTAAGAAAGGGGTAGCTATTTAGCCAAATTTTTCTGAACCGGAAGATGAGGAGCTCCTGATTCACCGCAGTAGTAGACACCAGGCTAGATTTCAGCCTACCCCCACCAGAGCCTTCTCAGCTGCTACTTCTCCGACTAGACACTCAGTGCCAACTAAGGCACCTCCGATAACCCCTGCACTCCCTATAGTTCCTCCACCGAGGCTGTTAAATAGATTGAAAGGTGATGCTTTACGAACCATCATAGAGGAGAACTTACTATCTATGGAGGGACTGGAAGGCAAGCATCCTGAAGTGATTGAAACTCTCTGATACCATGGATTCAAGTAGTTCACAGGCCCCGAGACCCTTACATTCCCTCCTGGTTAAGAGAGTTTTACATTGCTTATGGGGAGGTTGTACCTACGAACAAAAAAAAGGCAACTGAGTTTCTACCGGTAAAGTCGGTCATGGTCAGAGGCAAGGTGGTGGAGTGTCACAACGAGCATATTAATGTTGTATTAGGTAGACCGCTGCACTCTGCACTCCTTTATGAAGGGTTGCCGATTGTTCAGTCCCTGGATTATTTGAATGTTGGTTGGCTCCGATGATTTCTGACACCACCCAGAGGTGAATGGATGCAAGAGCTCCCATTGAGAAGAGGGACATGAACATCGCCTCCAGGTTCTGGTTTATCTTCATCAGTAGCACCATAATGCCATCCCAGAATGAGTCTATTTTGCGCCATCCTAAGGCGGCTTGCCTTTGTTCTATCATGGTCAGGAGGCGGATCAATATGGGACTACTGATATCATAGGAGATGGCCATGAGAGCCAAACAAAATCTGACGTATATGCCATTTCCAGTTCTGGTCACTGAGTTGTGCCGACGAGCTGGAGTACCTCGTGACACTATGAGGGATATTGAGGTCAACCTATCTTTTTCGACCAATATTCGACGTATAGAGGCCGAGTTCACACGAGAGGAGGTTGACAAGAGGAGAGCAACTATAGCAGATACTTCTCCAAAGGTCAATGTTGACTCATTACCAGCAGAGGCACCTTCACCTACTCTGGCCTTTTAGCCCTCAAGTATACCCACTCCTTCTTCCTCTTCTTCACAGGCTCCAGGTGCTTCCTCATCCTTCCATTCTGCCAGGATTACTCCGTCCATGATCTTGAAGATAGGGCAGTTAGCCTATTCAACTGATGCGAGAGCTACCCGATTGGAGAGATTTATCCCGGGGATGATCGACAAGGCCATTCTAGCAACACTTACCCCTCTCTTCAGACTTCTGTTGATGACTTGATAGTGAGAGTTATTGCTTGTGAGAGTAGACAGTGGGAAGCCTCTGAGGTGACGGCTTTAAAAGTCGAGGTTGCGAGTTTAAGGAAAGATGTAGAGTATTTAAAGGCTACTGACTTCACTTCAGTGATGCGGGATGCAGATGATGAGGATGCTCCTGAGACCTTGGGGATTCCTCTGGCTACCACCGGAGATGTGCAGGGGGATGGCACAGCACATGCAGAGTCGGATGCAGAAGCCAACGAGGAGTTGATATCAGTACATGTTGAGGAGTCACATGAGAGCAGAGATGAGGGCATATTGAGAGACGTTCCAGATCTTATAAAGACGATTGTGCAACCGGTCATCTATACATTACCAACTGAGACATCCACAATAGCTCTTAGTAGATATGGCATTGTTATTCCATCTGAGGCTACTCTGGGAAGTGACGCCTATATACAGACTGCTACACTGGCCACCGATACCCCGACAGAGAGAAAGACTGCATAGACAGGACCTTTCTTTACCTCCCTCTCTGTCTTATTATATTTTTACTTTTGGCTACTTTTCGTTGCATTTGAGGACAAATACTTTTTAATTCTGGTGGGGTGAGGCCCACACCTTTTGTGTTGATAGTTGTGTTTTGTTTATATATTTGGGTTGTTTTGCTTTAAAATTTAGTTTTATATGTTTCTATGAACGATTGAGCTTATGGCTCCTTTAATTTTATTTGCAAAATGATTTTAACCCGTTTGAAAATTTTTGCCACCTCTTGTGTGATGAATGCGGCTTTTCTTTTGCAAAATTTAAGTCTTGATCCCGATCAATACCGATGAATTGAATAGTGCTCTCAATACAACGAACATGAATGCGCGACTACGATGAGGTCAAATGAAGTTGCATGGACAATATGTAAACTCTTTGTATCTTGTTTTGACTAGCGTAGTATTGAATCAAGTCTCTGGTAATGACCATTGCACACTAGCAAAAGTTTGGAGTCTTGTTTGACTATAGTGTCGATGCCTAGTGTGATGAGCTTACTTTGAAACATGCATAATAGATCCTAGAATTTTCCCTGTTGGTCCGATTGACTAAGTAAGGCTAGCTCTTGATGTGATCTTCTGTGATTTAAAAATTATGAACCAATTTGACATATACCCCTTTGTGGCCTACCTTGTGAGCATGTGTGAACCTCTATTGAACACCCCTTGAGCCTGACCTTTCTTTGGAAGAAACTTGATGAACACTAAACCTTTCTTTATCCACTACCTATAATCCTCTTGAGTTGTGGTTAATTGAATAGCCAACTTAGGCCAAAAGCCTAAGTTAGGGGTGGGGTGAAAAGAAAAGGGAAAGTCAAGAGGTCCAAGAAAAGTCTCCCTTAACCCGTGGTGTTGAGAAAAAGGGAACCCTTCCATATAAAAGAAATGAAAAAGAAAATTGTGGAAGTACCAAAGAAATGGGGATTCAAAACAATCCATGGGAACTGAATAATGGGATGAATTAAGAGCACTAGCAAAAATGATGATAGAAAATGAAAGGGGGTGTTGTGAATACCACAACTCATGAGGATGAAAGCCACTAAGCCTAAATAACCATACCTTTACACTCAGCCCCATTACAAGCCTTAAAAAGACCTTTTTAATCTTGAGTAAGCTGAAACAAATGTCGATTGAAAAATACGGGTAAACCTATAGGTGAAAGCATGCATTGTTTCCGTCTTTGTGAGAGTGAGCGTTGAAATTGATTCTGGAACATTAAATGAGTAAACTATTATGTGCGAATATTGAATCATTCTTTCTGTGAGGGAAGTCGAACAGTTTAGTTAAGCTTGAACTTGCATTTGAGGCAAGTATTGTGAGCATGAGATTCTTTGATATTGGTGAGTCACTACTTGAATATTTGAAGTATACAATTGATCTTTGAATAAGTAAATTGAGTCTTGTTGTGTGCATTCATGATCCAGTCTTGTGTAGCACTGTTCGAGACACCCTTTTTGAACGGCTGAACTTGAGTTTGCTTGAGGACAAGCAAAAGTTTAAGTTGGGGGTGTTGATGAGTCCACGATTTGGACTCATTTAGGGTTATATTTTGATGAAATTAGTGTCCTCAAATGCATGTATTATCTCGATATCTGATGAAAACCTTTAAGTTTCAGGTATTTGAAGTTTGACGGAAAGCATGGATACTATCGAGCTAAAAAGAGCAAAAGAAGCTAAAAGAATGAAGAAATGAAGATTTGCGAATCGCCGATCCCAATCGGCGAATCATCAATAGAACGCATATTCGCCTTTTGTTCCAGTGTGCTGAGCCCTGAAGGAATGGAGCAAATCAGCGGTGAAAAGGAGCAGTTAGCGTATCGCCAAGCGACTCCGCGAAGCATTACTACATCGCCCAATGATCCAAGACACAAAGATGTTGAAGGCAAATGATGAAGGGTGACAAAGTAGACTAAAGGGTGGATTGTCGAGTGCATCGGCGATCCAGACTAACGTCGCTGAAAGATCCTTCGGAGCACATTTTTTGAAAACTATAAATACTAGTTCAGTTTTTATTCTTAGTAGCAAATTTTACCTTAATTTATCTAGTTTTAGATTATTAAATTTAAGAGAGAGTTTTGGAGATATTCTCTCTAAGTTTTGGAGGGGGTTTTGAAGAACTTAGAGCTTTCAAGGATTTCATCTTCAAGAAATTGGAATTGGGTCTCTTGGATTCTTCACTTTTGGCTTGCTTTAAGACTTAATCTTGCATGCCCATTGATGGAAACTGATATTGGTATACGTCTTTATCTCTTTTACATGCATACCTAAAACCCCAATTCATGGGGTGTCATTTTGTTAATATGAATTAGATTAGTTGTTGGGTCTTACTTGCTGATAGGCTATTTGTTGTTTAAATGTGATTTCTTTTAGTGCTTGTTGATAATCTTAATGAGGTTGTAGTTGCAAATATAATCTCATATATGTGTTTTTGGCTTACTCGAGAGAGAGGTCATAAAACTAAGACCACTAAATTGATGGCCAGTGTGAGTGGGTCGACATGACGTTTAGCTCGAGATAGTGAAACCTAGTCCCATTCCACACACTCACCTCGAGAGAGTGAGTGGGTTAAGGCGGAGGCTGGTGTTTATGCGGCAAGTGGGTTTTTGAGAGGAACGCATTTGAAATGGGGTAAGTTGCTAAGAGAGAGCTTATCCCCCTTAAATTTTAGCCTAGTCAGAAATACTCAATGAATTTACTATCAAAAGCATGTACCCAATGATTTAGTCTGTATTTCAATCACATCCCAAGAATCCCATCTCCATACTTGTATTTTTCCTTATTTTCACTGTTTTAGTTGTTTCTTGCTTACAAACCCCCATTTGATACTTGACGCTTGCGTCACCCTTTTTAATCTGTTATGTTTTCATTCCCCAAAGTCTTGCGCTACGATTAGCTTTAGTACTTTCGCATTTGACTACTAATTCTCACGTGCATTCTCTTAGGAGAGATCCCAACAGTTTGTTAGGTTACTAAACTATTGTACGATCGTAGACACCTGCATTGGATGTTTTGTCTTGATTACCCAAATATCAAGATGAGGCTGACAGTAAAAGGGCAGCTCAAGTGGATACATCCGCGGAGGTGAACGTTGATTCGATACCTACAGATAAGTCTTTGCCTACTCCGACCTCCTGTTCCTTAGGTACTTCTGCCCATCCTTCCTTATCTTCACAGTGTCCAGGAACTTCTACTTCCTTCTAGCAGACCAAGATTACTCAGGTGATAAACCTGAAGATGGGGCATTTGGCCTATTCAGCTAACGTGAAGGCGACTAGGTTTGAGAAACATGTCCCCTTGATGATTAAGCCTATTATTCTGGCTGCACTGCCCCCCCCCCTCCGGGCTTCTGTTGATGATCTGGCTACTAGAGTCACATATTGTGAGTGTAGGCAGGAAGAGACCTCCGAGGCGATGGCTTTGAAGGCCGAAGTAGCAGATTTGAGAAAGGACGTAGACCATCTAAAGTCTACTAACTTCACTTCATTACTAGAGGATGCTGATGATGTGGACGCTCCTGAGACTTTGGAGGTTCCTTCGGATACCACCGGAGAAGTACATAGGGATGATACAACAGTTGATGAGTCGGATGCGGAGACCGAGAAGGAGCAAATAGAGATAAGGGAGGAGAGCATTTATGGAGACCTGCCAGATCTGGAGGAGACTATTATACAATCAGTGATCTAGACATCACTAAGCGACTTCTATGGTAGCTCCTAGTGGATCTGGTACTGCTGTTCCTTTTAAGGTGATCCCGGGTACTGAGGCTCAAGACCAGACGATGCACCGGGCACCGATGCCCAGACAGATGGAGCGACTCCATCGACAGGATCCCCTCTTTACCTCCCTCTCTATCTTTATTTCTGTTGACTTTTGAATCATCTTATTTGCATTTGAGGACAGATGATTTTATTTGCGGTGGGGTGAGGCCCACCTTTTGCACAACATTCGTAATTCTTGTTGTGTTTATATTTGGGCTTTGAGCTAAAACTTGTAAATAATATTTTACCCTTCCGAAATGTTTTACCACCTCTTGTATGTGTTTAATCTGGTTATTCCCCTGAAAATTTGAGTATCGGTTTTAATAAATACCGATGACTCAAATAGTTCTCATAATTGAACAAAAATGAATGTGCGGATACGACGAGGCCAAATGAAGTTGCATAGACAATATGTGAACTTGTTGCATCTCGTTGTGACTAGACAAGTATCATAGTGAGTCTCTTGTGACGAACATTGCACACTAGCGAAAGTGTAAAGTCTTGTTTGACATTAGTGTCAATTCCTTGTCTGATGAGCTTATCGTGAACCATGTGTGATGACACCTAAAATTTGCCTCATTGGTCCAGTTGACTAAGTGATGCAATTTCTTGAAATGATCTTAGGCAACTTTAAAGAGTGTGAACCAAATTGACATTATACCTCTTTTGTGGCTTACTTGGTTAGTGTGTGAACCTCTTTTGACCACCCTTTGAGCCTTAACCTTTTCTTGGAAGAAACTCGATAAGAATGCTACATTTTATTGACCCATTACCCATAATCCTCATGATTTGTGGTTTATTTGCATAGCCAACTTAGGCGGGGGGGTGTGGTGAAAAGAGAAGACAAATCAAGAAAATGTAAAGAAGTCCCTTTTGCCCATGTTTTGAGAAAAAAATGGAGCCCCTCCATATAAAAAAAAAGAGAAGAAAAGATTGAAAAAAAAAAGAGAAAGAAAAAGTTGTGGAATAAGGTTGTGGAAATACAAAGAAAATGGGGTTGACCCATGGAAGATGAATAAGAGGTGACTTTTGAGCTTGAATGAAAATGATAAACAGAAGGAAAGAAGGTGTTGTTCACATCAGATTTCATGAGGATTTCAGCCTATAGGCCTAAATTACCATACCATTACACTCAGCCCCATTACAAGTCTTGAAAAGACCTTTTTGATCATGAATAAGCTGAAGCAAAGGTCGATTGGAAAATAAGGGCAAACCTATTAGTGAAATCATGCATTGTCCTTATCTTTTTAAGTGTGAGTGTTGATCTTGATTCCGGAACTTTAAATAATTGAACCATTGAGTGAATATGGAATCATTCTTTGTGTGAGGGCATTTGAATACCTTTGTTGAGCTTGAACTTGCATTTGAAGCAAGTATAGTGAGCTTGAGAATCTTTAGTAATGGTGAGTCACAACTTGAATCTTGAATGCACAATTGATCCTTGCACGAGTAAGTTGAGTCTTTTTGTGTGCATTCATGATTGAGTCTTGTGTAGCACTGTTTGAGACATCCTTTTTGAACTATTGAACTTGAGTTTTACTTGAGGACAAGCAAAAGTTTAAGTTGGGGGTGTTGATGAATCCACAATTTGGACTCTTTTATGGCTTTATTTTGATAGATTTAGTGTCCTCAAATGTATATTTTGTCTCAATAACTGATGAAAATCCTTGAGTTTCAGGTATTTGGAGTTAGAGAGTAAGCATGGACACTATTGGGTAGAAAGGAAGAAGACAGCTAAAAAGAACAAAGAAAAGACAACCTGAGGATCGCCTAAACCATTTGGCGAGTCGTTGAATGGCTATGGTCTCGCCTAATTTTCCAATGTGCCAAGCTTTGAGGGAGAAAATCGAGTCGGCGAGATAAAGAAACAGTCGGCGAGTCACTAAATGATTCCGTGATGCAGTACTCCATCGCTCAGCGTTACAAAATTTGAATATGCTGAAGGCTAATGCAGAAAGGTGATGAACCAGACCAAAGGGAGGATCGCTGAGTGGATCGGCGATCTCGACTAACTGCATCGAGTGTTCCTTTGCACATACTTTTTGACAACTATAAATAGTTGTTTGAATTTTTAGTTTAGTATGCAAATCAGTATCAAATTTTAGAATATCAAACATTATTTTCAGTTTTTAGAACTTGGAGTTTTTGAGACTTTGTTTTTTAGCTTCGAAGATCTGAAGATTTCCATCTCTAAGCAATTAGAAGTAGATATTGAAGATTCTTCATCTTAGACTTGTGTAAAGACAATATTTATCGTACCTAGTTGATGGAAACACTTTTTGGTATTGATTTCTATCTCTTTACTATGTCTAGCTAAAACCCCAATTCTTGGGGTGCGATTATGTGAATATGGGTTGAATTTACTACTGGTATTGCTAATAGATAGTTAATTTACAGTTTTAAGGTGATTTCGTTCAGTGGTTGTGTTTGAATTTAATGGGATTGTAGTTGCAAATATAAAATTATCTTTGTGTTTTTGACTTTCTCGAGAGAGAGGTTTTAAAACCAAAACTATTGAATCAATAGTTTGTGGTTATTAGGTCGTTGTGGGTTCAACTCGAGAGAGTGAATCCTAAACCCTCTCCCACACATTCAGCTCGAGAGACTGAATGGACTAAGGTGAAGGATGTGGTTCATTGCCACTTATTGGTGTTCGAGAGAAACTGATTAGATTCGAGGTAAATTGTTCGAGAAATTATTTACCGGCACTAAAGTCTAGCTTAGTTACCCATTAACAGCGATTTACTATCAATAACATTTACCCGGTTGTTTTTTTAGCCCATATTCCTATCACATCCCAAGAATTCCGTCTCCATATTAATATTTCTATATTATTTGCTGCTTCTAGTTGATAATTGACTACAAAACCCCCTTCGATAGTTGACACTTGTGTCACCCTTTAATTTGATATGTTTTTATTCGTATAAGTCTTTAGCTATAATTAACTTGATCAAAGTTCTTGCTTTTCTCTTAATTCTTGATTACAAAATGCTCCCTTGGGACTCACTGGGTTATATTACTATTTAACGTTCGTGGATGCTTAGTATTGGATGAAGCGCCCGGATATGTCAAATCAATGAGTCAGTGGTTCACCTTGACTCCGTGTACTTGACATACACTAGGGTAGGAACCTGAGAGAAACAAAAACAAAAGAAAAAAGTAAAATTAGGAAATAATTGACTAAATTTTAATAATGTAGTTAAACTTAATCTTAAAGCCAAATTCCCCGGCCGGGGCGCCAAAATTTGATATGCTCAAATTACACCTCCCTAAAGAAGTATAAGCGATCGTTATCAAGTAAAGAACCCAACTTGTAGGTTGGGGTCGATCCCATGAGGAATATGGTGTACACTTAAACTTAACTTAAGTTTATGTTCAACAAAGATTGTAAGCATGATGTTTCTAAACAGATATTTGCAAGATGGCAAGCCCTTTTAGCTCCTTTTGATTTTAAAATACAATATAAAAAACGTGAAGATAATAGTGTTCCAGATTTTCTTACTAGAGAATATTTAGTCTAATTATAATTATTTGTCTTTTTAGGATGACACCGTCGTGGCCCCCTTCGAGAAGGGGAAGAGGACGCGGCCCAGTTGGAGGAGGAAAGGGAGGTCATATCCTTGCCCAGATAGGAAATAAACAATTGGTAGCAGTAAATATTCTTTCAGCAAGCAGCAGTGGTATTAATATAGACCACCCAATGTATAAGGAATATATGAAATTTATGAAATCCAAAAATTCATCGGATAATAACCCTCCGACCTATTCCTCAGCTCTAATAGATGAAGAGGCGACAAAAGTATTTGACCAAAATGATAAAAAGAAAGTTATACTTCTTTTGGAAAATAATAATTTACGATGGAAGCATGATCCATGGCAACTAATGGCCAGATATTTAGATTCAGTCTGTTATACTACGACTGCGTATAAATACAGAATGCATTATGAGATTATACTCTCATCAACAAGGTCAGCAGAATTTCAGCATTTTTATTCTACTACTACAAGAAAAATTTATACCTTTTCAAAAATTATTATAAAAAAGGTTCTTACTCCGGAAGAATGGGGGATGAGCCCATTAAAGGAAAAAGATTATATCCATCCGAAACAGAAGGTCGCAGTTAAATATAATTACTGAGATTACATAGACAGCTTTAATAAAGCGTCATTATATGAAAATGCCAATAAAAAACATTCTTGGCTTATAAAAATTTGTTCTAATATCTTTACTCAATCAATTCCAAATTGGTTTTCTATCATTACCCCCCCCCCCCCCCAAAAAGTTATACTAGTTTGTTTTAAATAAATATTTTCAATTTCAATTTTTTATTTTTTCACTGCACCCCCACCCTTATCCTCGACCCCCCCTCCCAATCACCCCTACAACCCACCCAAATTACCCCCTACAACCCACCCCTCCTCCCCAATCACCCCTACAACCCACCCACCCACCCCCCCTAAAAAGAGAATTTTAAGTTTGTTTTTACTTCAATTTTTTTTACCCTACCCCCC
>JAJOOF010005328.1:0-33869 GCA_029582545.1 Solanum lignicaule
TTTCTTTTGTATTAAACTCTCAGATTTGATATATTCAGTTATAGTATATGGGTATTCCCCATCTTTTCAGATTTATTTATAATTTAGCTTCCGCATCAGTTTATTATATTTAGTATGCTCATGATCATGCCAGCAGGGTTAGCTTGGGATCACTTATGGTCCTAGGTCCCGTGTCCGCGTCTCGGGGGTAGCTTGGGGCGTGACACTATGTCTCAAACCATCTATAACATTTGAATCAATCTTAGGGACACAACCCTTATAAAAGTCTAAAACATAAGAAAAGACTCAAAGGACATAATGGTCAAGCCCTCGAATACTATGAGGCCTCACCAAGCTTCTTCTTCTTGCTCTACTGTGATCCTAGCCACAAATATGGAAGTCGATATCCCCAAACCCTACACTTTGTGAAAAATGTAGAAGAAATATGGTTTTTTACAAAAATGCACCAAGTATGATAGCCATGCATAAAAACCTTTGAAAACATGCTAAAAGGGACATTTTAGTTGAATGCATGCACTTTGCTAATTTGAACCATCATTTAGACAGTAGTGTCAAAACACAAGTCATAAGCATAAGACACATCATAATAAGGCATAGACTATAGCATGATAGATAACAATCCCAACTAGTAAGTATAAGAAATACCATTAGGAACATATACATAGCCAATACATTCTAGTTTTAGTATGACATGAGAGAAACACTTCATGAGCTACCTCAAGGCAAGCTTGTGAAATGCATGGATAAGACCCCATAATTCCACCCATACCAAGAAACTCACTTTATATCCTCATTCATGTTTACCATCATTTAATCTCACCTTTAGCCTATTTCTCATAGACAAGGAAACATTCATCTTAGTCAACCATATCAAGGAAAGCAACCCATGGCAACAATGCAAGTTAGCATACAACATTACAAGTAGCCTTAACATCTAATGCAATTGCCATCTAGTCACAAGCATATTCACTACATGAATAATCATGACACAAGAGGAATCTACCATAACTACTCTCAAAGCCTAATCGTGCAATGCATAGATGAAGTCCCATACCCTCACCCACATTAGGTAGTACTTCTTGAATAGCCATAGTTCATCCTAAACTTGACCTTGTGGGAGTTAGCTTTAACCGACATAGACCATGAGAGCTTATTCATGGAATCCGGTGTCTCCCCCACACCGAAAAGGGGTTGCCCTACTTGTCGGGGGTAGAACTATACTCTTAGCTTGGGTGAAACCAATAGCTAAGTAACCTATGTGGGCACATAGTTATGGGATAAGGAGATTTCTACTAGAAACCCGGACTCAACTAATGTAGAAGGTTTCCATCTCATGAGATAACTACTTTGGGAACCTGGACTCAACTAGTGTAAAAGCTTTCAAGGTGAAGCCGGACTCAACTATTGATAAGCTTCCATCTCATATTCATATCCTCTCGGTGCTAAGCATAATTCCCATTGAGTTTATATTAAGTCTTGACTTAAATTGATAATTAAGGAAGAATGTCTTGACACTAAATCCAACAACTCATGCTAAAGCTCCTAAATTCATTAAGGGAGACTAGTCTTCAACCCTTAGAATCACTATATGTGACAAACCTTTCACATTATATGACATTCATACCTAAGTGTTTACATGAGGATAATCATCCAATCAACACCACAATTGGATCATAATATAAGCAATTTACTCTCAAAGCAATCTAATTGTATACACACAAGTCTCATACACATAGCAAATTCTCAAGTTTTACCCTTCAAGGACTATAGATCACATTCAACCAATCTATCTAGAATTGCTACATTAGATATATATGGTAACATTATTCAAATAACTAAGCTACTACAAGATAATCTCATAATATTCATCTCACCACAACTCACCCATATCACATAGTCAAACATTGGGGACATGGGGGTTCATGGGATCTTGGAGGAAATTCAACATCAAAACTATAGAAATCCCTTAATTAATACATAATTCAAGTAATCAATTCATTATATTTATGATTCTATAACATTCTACTAATACCAATCAACACCCAGACTTTAAGATCCAATTTGGGAAATTAGGTTAATTCATGGATTCATGGAAGATTTTATCATAAAACCACCATAAAATGGTAAATAAAAAATAATATAAGATAATTAAATCATAAAAACGTTTTTAGAAAGAATCCATGGCTTGGAGTGAAAACCCTAGGTTTTGGAGACTTTTCTACTTTAAAATTGAGAGTTTGAAGGCTTCATGGATGAAAAGCTAACCATGAATCAAAACAACCATACCTTAGATGAATATTCCTCACGAATTTGTGTAGAAAATATGAGTTCTTGATCCTTAGACTTCAACTTCTTATTCTTCTCCAATGGAGGTTTTTGAGAGAATATTTTTGGGGGTAAAGTTGGTTATGTTTTGGGGTCTTGGGAATTATGAAGTAAATAGGTTAGTTAATGGTTTAAAATTACTTATTTAAGTCTATTAAAATGAATTCAAACTACTCCACATTAAAATAACTAAATTAGGAATTACCTAAAACCAACTTACCTTGGCCGAACCTGCGCAAAAGTGTAGGCAGCACCTACGCCCATGACCCACGGACCGTGGGTGGGTCTACGCCTTCCTACATGTCGTGGGTGGTGGTCTGCAACCCCTCACTTGGGGTCTTGACCTACGAGCCTCCCCCATGAGGCGTGGATGGACCTACGCCCCGTAGGTCCCATCCGTAGGTCACCTCATTTTGGCAGCTTGGGTAGATTTGGGGCAGCTTTGGGTTTAGACTTTAGGGTCCTCCTCAAGGACCCCTTGGTTGGTCCTTGGGGAGTCGTACCTTGATGTTTAAACCCTAAACCCCTCACCCTAAGTTCAGAAAGCCATTTTACAACATTAACTCACACATCAAACTCTAAAACTCTCACGTAAGGCTCTAGTTTCAGCTACTAGTTTTCCGGGTGTTACATACATACTCTAAGGAAGGGGTGCAATCCGCATTAATACTACAAGACCCAAAAGTGAGGTATGTTAAGGCTAAGTGTTACTTCCTTTGAGCATGAATTTTAGAATCCTAAATCGTGAAAGATTGTTTTACTATTCTATTGTTAGAAAGACCTTCTGTGAAAGGCATTGGGATTGCAACTAACGTATTTTTGTGACTCAATTATATTGATATTCCACTCGTTCAGTTATATAGGTTACTCGGTGTCTATGTGCCATTTTGTTGATTCCCTTGATTGTAGGTCCGTGTGTATATATTATTCTTCTTCTTTACTTGTTGTAACTTAGAAATATTAGGGAGGAACATTAAGAGTTTGAAATCAGTCCTCCTTCCTCGCTACTTTCTTCTTTTTTGAAAAACTTAAAAATAATATGTCGATTTCCAAAACTCTTAAATGTAATTCGTATGTTTAAACTACTAAAGGACATGTTTTTTTTTTTTTTTTGGAAATACTATTTTAGAAATTACTAAAGGAACATATATAAAAACTAGGTGAAGCACCTTAAGATCTTTATAAACATTCTCGGGTTTAAGTTACCTTTCTTAATTTTATTTAAGTTTTCTAGTTTAATCTACAAGCATATGGTTATACGAGATATTTACATGTGATACAAAAGTGATTACGAGATTATGAGGAAAAGAGTACCAACGAGCCAAGATTGGAAACATGATTCAGGTAACACAAATGCATTACGAATCCATGACATTGCATCTTATGCATTCTACTTCCAAGCTATAATCGGAAGGTATGGGGCATATTGCCTATATTTATACGTATGAGACACAGATGGCCACAAGTTGGCGAATATGATGTCGATTCGCTACCGGAAGGTACCATCATTGCTAGCACTTGGTTGGGTATGACGTGCATTTGCATATATATATATATATATATATATATGTATGTATGTATGTATTCACGGCATACAATTATGCGAGCATACCATGCATATTTAATTCATAGAAGGTAAGATGTCAGCCATGGAGGCTATTAGAGTTTCTGTTTTAGGTGGTATCTTTATTACCCTTTTTATAGCAGATATTTATGATACTACTTTCCGCCTCACATACTAGTATATTTTTATCCGTACTGACGTCCCATTGCCTGGGGACGCTGCATTTTTGTTTCATACTTTCAGGTCCAGGTAGGGATTCTAATTGACCCCTCCAGTAGGATTCGTGATTCGGCTGTGAGTTGGTAAGCTCCACCTCTTCCTGGACTTTTCATTGGATGTTTACTTTTGTTGTACAGTTCGGATATAGTTGGGGCCTTGTCTAGACCAATGTTTATGATACTCATAGAGGCTATTATGGACACAGTATTCTAGGTTTCTTTCTGCCGCTTCCAGTTCCCAGCCACATAGGCTAGGCATGTATAGATATGTTTGTATGTGTGTATGTCCTCAATTGTGGGCTCGTCGGCCGGCTAGTATTTTATTATTTTTTTGGCTTGTCTACCTTTATCTATATGAGTTGTTATTCAGGTTATGAACCTAATGGTCCAGGCTTAATATTTTAGATGTTATGTTGCCCGACCTTCTAGGTCCACAGTTGAGTCAATTGGTATGTTTCAGTGGCTAACTTGATTGTATAAGGTATCGAGTGCCAGTCACGCCTCCCCTAGTTCAGGGTGTGACAAACTTGGTATCAGAGCAGGTCGTGTCCCAGGGAGTCAACAAGCCGTGTCTTGTAGATTCTTGTTTATGGGTTTGTTGTGCACCACAGTTATAATCAAGAGGTTATAGGGAATATAGGATTGGTTACATTTCTTTCAATTTATATATTGTGCTATAGAGCTAAGTAATAAGTACGTATGAAATCTAAATCGTGCTTTGTGTTTCTTTTATGCTCAAGCGGATTTATCGAGGCTTTACATTAGAGATTGTTGGTCATCAAAAATTTATAGACATGACAGAGCTATTGATGATCGACTCTGTTATTGATATGGACATGGATTGGTGGAAGCCTTGTTATGCCAATATCGACGACTGAAAGAAGACTGTTAGATTTCAGTTCCCAGGCTTGATTACGAGACTTAGAGTTTGATGTAGAAGATTGTGTTTTCTTGAAAGTATTGCCTAGGAAGGGTATCATAGGATTCTTCAAGAACAGGAAGTCCAGTTAAGTTGATTCCAAGGTATGTAAGGCCATATAAGATTTTTGGAGGATTGGCAGTGTGGTGTACAAGCTTGATATGCCTTCAGAATTAAAAGCGGTACATCTAGTGTTCCATGTATCTATGTTGTAGAAGTGCATTAAAATGCTTCACGGATTATGCCCGTTGAGTATATTCATGTCTCTAAGGAATTTTCATATGCGGAGGTGTTAGTGGCTATGTTGGATTGGCAGGTAAGAAAGATTTGGACTAAAGAAGTGGTTTCTGTGAAAGTGTTACGGTGGAATAACAATGTTGAGGATTTAACATGAGAAGCCGAGGAGGAAATAAGGAAGAAGTACCCCCGACTATTGACAACTTAAGTTGAGTTGCGTTTTAATAATTGACAATTATTCGTGTACACAAACTTAATTGGATTTTAAATACCTCAAAAATGCAGTTTATATGACTTGTCGTGAGCTAGATATACGAAGCCTTGTAAGTGGATTTTCAAAACTGGATGTAAGATTTGCGGACGTATCAAATATAGCCTTCAAATAGCGCAGTAGAAGCAAAGAATACAACCAATGTATTGTTCGAATCCATTCGTGGATGAATGTTCTTAAGGAGGGGAGAATGTGAGACCCCGTGGTTCTTTCGCATAATATGTGTATCATTGCATAAGTGTATGAGGCATATATGACTTGGTGTATCATTTCATGAGAATAAGTTTGTGAAGGGGAGGAAAAGAAATCAAAGAATTAGACTAACGTAATGGGTCAAGGATGCCCTTAAACAAGTTCGAGTTAAAGAGTGTCT
This sequence comes from Solanum lignicaule, assembly GCA_029582545.1. NCBI lineage: Eukaryota > Viridiplantae > Streptophyta > Magnoliopsida > Solanales > Solanaceae > Solanum > Solanum lignicaule. Next base: position 5,908 of record JAJOOF010005328.1, read on the forward strand.
CTTCTAACACCCCGCCCGTTCGGAAAGTTCAAGTTATCCAGTACCTTTGGGGTAACACATAGAGTGTCTTATATGCTAATAAGGATTTTAAGGTGATATAGTCGCCCAATGATTGTAAGTTAAGCTTTGAAGTCAAGCAAGTTAGGAAATAAAAAGTCGGAAAAAGTTAGAGTAAGTTTCTTTGATAAATTTTCTGAAATTTGGGTTAAATGTCTCGGAGCTTTTCTCCCAATCTATAAACCATTAGAAGAGCCCCAATACACTAAATCAAAGGTCTACGAGTCTACTTTCCAGCACAGTAAACCATTCGTCCATACGACTTTAGAATTGAGAGATATTCAGATTTTAGTGAGACTGCATAAGCAGGCACGTGAAGGTGGGTCCCTCGCCCCTATGTCGATTTAGCTTTATAAGATTTGGTTTCACTTCGTTTAAACTCAATTTTTCGACCAATTAATAAGAAAAACAATCCTAAATCCTCTCTAAAGGTTCCCCTATCATCCAAGAAAATATTTACAAGATTTCAACATGGTTACACTCTCGGATTGTTCGTAGAGATTATGTTACTCTTTCCTCTTCGTTGGTTGTTATTTGAAGGATTCTTCGTGGTGAAGGAGTCTCGTTTTTAGGTGGTGTTGCTTCTGTTTGGAGGTAATAATTCTCACCCTTCATTTTATTGAGTTAGTACAAGTTATAGCTATGCTATATAAGCAAGAAAACAAATAGACGGCTGGAAAATCGTATTTTGATAGTTATGTGTTGTTGGGCTATTTTTGAAGTATTTTCTGTTATTATTGTTGCAGAAATTTTTGGAAATTATTTTTTTGTGTGTGGTTTGTGGTTGTTGTTGATATGAGTCTGGAAGAGAAGAAGAAGTATAGATGGGTAATTAATTGTAAGATAAATAAGTGTAACGTTGCTTCTATTATTGCATTGCGATTTTCAAATGACTTATTCTTGGTTCAACGTCTTGTGTTTGAGGAGACTCTTTGTAATTGAGGAGGCATGCTACAATACTATAAGCTCCATCAATTTTAAGTTAAGGTTCTTCCCTTTTATTCTCTTATTGCTTATTAAGAGAAAGACATGATTCCAAACGTAATTATTGGACGAACTCACAGGATGGTGATTGGAAGCCGTAAGTTCGAGTTATTATGGTTATATTGGAGAATTATAGGACTGTATTACATATTATTTTTCTGGCTTTAATGGTTTGAAGACTCATGGTTTGGATTTGGTTGTGGTTATTTTGTGGTTGGAAAGGAGGGGTGTGGCGATACGCAAAGTTTTTATTATTGTGCATGCATACTATATTTGGTTGTTGTTGACTATTGCGTAGGACTCTACTTGTTGATAGCTGCTACAAAAATGTATGTTACGTCATTAATTTGGGGTTTCCATTTGAAGAAGAAAAGGTAATGAAGCACACATTTAAAATGCGTCTGGTGAGCTAATTACTCTGCTAGTAAGCTCTAAATTGCTACTTTGACACTGACGTATTAATATTCTGCCTGTAATGGTTGTGTGACATGATTTCATGTACATTATAGACTCTAAGGAAAGGGGTGCAGTCCGCATTAATACTACAAGACCCAGAATTGAGATATGTTAAGGCTAAGTGTTACTTCCTTTGAGCATGAATTTTAGAATCCTAAATGATGAAAGGTTGTTTTACTATTCTATTGTTAGAAAGACCTTCTGTGAAAGGCATTGTGATTGCAGCTGACATATTTTTGTGACTCAATTATGTTTATATTCTACTCGTTCGGTTATATAGGTTACTCGGCGTCTATGTGCCATTTTGTCGATTCCCTTGACTGGAGGTCCGTGTGTATATATTATTATTCTTCTTTAGGTTTAGTAACTTAGAAATATTAGGGAGGAACATTAAGAGTTTGGAATCAATCCTCCTTCCTCGCTACTTTCTTCTTTTTTGAAAAACTTAAAAATAATATGTCGATTTCCGACACTCTTAAATGTAACTCGTATGTTTAAACTATAAAGGACATGTTTTTTTTTTTGGAAATACATTCTTTTAGAAATTACTAAGGAAACATATATAAAAACTAGGTGAAGCACCTTAAGATCTTTATGAACATTCTCAGGTTTAAGTTACCTTTCTTAATTTTATTTAACTGTTCTAGTTTAATCTACAAGCATATGGTTATACGAGATATTTGCATGTGATACGAAAGTGATTACGAGATTATGAGGACAAGAGTACCAACGAGCCAAGATAGGCAACATGATTCAGGTAACACAAATGCATTATGAATCCATGACATTACATGCTATGCATTCTACTTCTGAGCTATAATCGAAAGGTATGGGGCCTATTGCCTATATTTATATGTATGAGACACGGATGGCCACAAGTTGGCGAATATGATGTCGGTTCGCTACCGAAAGGCACCACCATTGCTAGCACTTGGTTGGGTATGACATGCATTTGCATCTATATATATGTATTCATGGCATACGATTATGCGAGCATACCATGCACATTTAATTCATATAAGGTAGGATGTCAGCCATGGAGGCTATCCGAGTTTATGTTTCAGGTGGTATCTTTATTACCCTTTTTATAGCAGATATTTATGATTCTATTTTCTGCCTTACATACCAATAGATTTTTATCCGTACTGACGTCCCATTGCCTGGGGACGCTGCATTTTTGTTTCATACTTTCAGGTCCAGGTAGGGATTCTAATTGACCCCTCCAGTAGGATTCGTGATTCGGCTGTGAGTTGGTAAGCTCCACCTCTTCCTGGACTTTTCATAGGATGTTTACTTTTGTTGTACAGTTCGGATATAGTTGGGGACTTGTCTAGACCAATGCTTATGACACTCATAGAGGCAATTATGGACACAGTATTTTGGGTTTCTTTCTGCCGCTTCCAGTTTCCAGCCACATAGGCTTGGCATGCATAGATATGTTTGTATGTGTTTATGTCCTCAATTGCGGCCTCGTCGGCCAGCTAGTATTTTATTATTTTCTTTGGCTTGTCTACCTTTGTCTATATGAGTTGTTATTCAGGTTATGACCCTAATGGTTCAGGCTTATTATTTTAGATGTTATGTTGCCAGACCTTCTAGGCCCACAGTTGAGTCAGTGGGTATGTTTCAGTAGCTAACTCGATTGCATAACGTATCGAGTTCCAGTCACGCCTCCCCTAATTTAGGGCATGACAAGAAACGTGAGCCTAAATTGAAATGGCAGGCTTAGTTAAACTTCTGCAATAGAAATGTGTATTCGAGGAATGCATTGGGAGCTTCTTTACATCTTACAAAGTATAAAGCCAAAATCCTTTGAAGATCTAGCTACTCGTGCTCGTGATATGGAATTGGGCATGTCTTCTGTTGGGAAAGATATGATGTTTGTCCATGATCCTCGCAAAGGAATGGACAAGTAGGAACCCAAGATATTGAGCTTATTTATGCCTAGAATCACAACAAAGAATTCATGAATGTCAATGTGTCTCCTGTAAAGTTCACTACCAAGGAAAGCAAGAAGCAAAGCATGAAAGCGACTTTCCAAGAGCGTTCAAATCAAAAGTCGACCCTAAGGGAGATGTAAGAAATGGAATACCCCTTATTGGATTCTTAAGTTTCTAAGATTTTTGATGAGTTGTTGAGTTAAAGCTCGTTGAATTTCCAGAGATAAAGTGACCTGATAAAGTTGGAAAAACTTATAACCCAAATTATTGCAACTATCATAAACTTGTGAGTCACTCACTTGAAAAATGTTTTTCTTTCAAGGATAGAGTTATGCGGCTGGCTAACGAAAAAAAGATTGTCCTTGATGATGAGAAGACTAGTTCTAATAAGGGTGGACATAGTATGGAATACACCGAATTACCATACCATACCAAAAATTTTAATACTGTGGTTTTAGTATTATGGTATTTGGTATGGTATATGGTATACATTTTAATTTTGTTATATTTGATATTTAAAAATAACATACTAAAATACCAAATACCATAGTGAAGTATATAGTTACATAAATAACACACACACATATATATGTATATATATGAAACCTAGTATTAGTATAAACTAAAAGTTTAAAAGTTGAAACTTTAACTACTCTATTTTGATTAAAATGTATTTGAAATGTTATTTATAAACAAAAAGAGTTGTTTGTACTTTATTTTGAAAATATATTTCTACATGTGTAATGTTTTAGTATGATACAATTGAGACCTTTTTTCAATTGTCGAAGTCATAATACTCAATTATACGAGTATACTTTATTTTGAAAATATATTTCTACATGTGTAATGTGTTAGTATGATACAATTGAGACCTTTTTTCAATTGTCGAAGTCATAATACTCAATTATACGAGTATATATTAGTCGAAGTTGAACAAACTATGGTTACTGATTTACTATACCGTGGCATACAAAAACCGAACTTCAAAACATCGAACCATACCAAATTCAATTGGTATGGTAATGATATAATGTTTTAAAAACCGAATATCGAAATTATGGTTTAAAATTTTTTAAATACCATACCATACCATGCCCTGTCACGACGCAACTCCCTGATCCATGATAGCACCAATTAAAACCCACCCGTAGGTAAGCCGACCCGTACTCAAAATGACAAGTAGTGAGTACAAGTGTAAAACTATACAGAAAAATAATACTAACAATAAGAAAGGGCAAAAACGGAAAGCAAACCCAAAACTATATACAATAGATACCCTTCAAAAACCTGGAAGTCGCGAGTACAAAGCTGTCTAACAAGAATAAATACAAGTCTAAAAAGTGGACCACAACAAGCCAACTCAAATGCAAAGGACAAGCTAACATATATACATAAGGAGACAGATTGATCCAGGGTACCAAGTGCTTACCCTTGTCTCTGACATCCCGAAGCTGTAAAAAATGACATGAACGATCACCGCTTGTAGCTGGCACTAGGACCTGAATCACAAGAAAATGCAGAGTGTAGCATAAGTACAAAAATAAGGTACTTCGTAGGCATCATAGGCTGACCAAACAAGAAAGGTAAAGACAATAAAAAAAGATAGAATCTATACACAAACAGAGGCCAAACGGATATGAAAATAAGGCACATGAGGATACTTAAAGTAAATCTTAGTACAACTAAATTAAACCTAACTGGATCCCGTAAGCCCAGAAGGTACATTTGTGCGCAAGTTAAAATTAAATCCAAACGAATCCCCATAAGCCCAAGAGGTACACAGAATAACTAAGTCTACAAGAAAGAAGAGTAATCAAGATTCGAATTCAAGAACCAATCAAATCCTAGCCCAGATAGCAAGAGTGACAATCAACTCAACCAGTCAACTCCCTACCTAACTAACAAGAATGACTATAAACCAATGCCGCCCAATTATACAATCCACTCCAAGGGTGTCAACTACCCAACTAGCAAGAGTGCCTTGGGGGCGTGTCAACTCCGTAGAGGATCTCATACATCTAGGCCGCCCAGTCCACCAGCCCACTCCCAAGGGCATCATCCTCCGAACTAGCAAGAGTGTACGGGGAGTATTGACTCCGAAGAGGATCTCAAGTAGGCTCCAAGCCACCATGGATCAATGTCCACTCCTAAAGATATCACAAAAGTCTACAAGCCAGAAGTACTCCAATCCCAAGAAAGCACACAATCTTTGGTAACACATTGAAGGCACAAAAAGAGGGAGAAGAGATTGAAAGGCTAATAAGCAATGCAAATACCTAAGCTAAGGCTCACATGATCAGACCCAAGTCTGTTATTCTAGTCTACAAGGACCTAGTCCATCCTAAACGATGTTGGAGACATACCATAGTCACAAGGTGCATAGGTCGAAGGAAACACTAGTCTATCCTAGACTAAGGCCAAAACATGCTCAAAAATAAGTAATCAAACAAGTAAGTAACATAGCATGGTACAACACACATACAACCCTCCACCAATATAGTACTACCCTCGAAACAATATTAATCAATCCTAGATCATGGTTTCTAAGAATAAAAGCAACAAAATAACTAGGTAGCCGCCCCCAATTCACAATAATCATCATGAATTTAAGCATTCATGCTCAGTTTAGAAAGGAAGCAGTAGCCTATTTGTAGGCCAATTGCGCACGCTCCAAATCACAAAGCCATAGCTTCTCCCTTCTGAATGAACTCTGAATGCTTCCACACTATCAAAAATAGGATCACAATACGATACGCTTGTTTAGACACCAAAATCACCCAAAAGGGGGAAAAACCAATTTTTAGAGTCAAACAGTAATCGTGGGACCTATGATGGAAATTATGGATGTGACTTCATCAAAAGGTCCTAATTTATGCCATGAACTTAAGTCATAAAATAGAACAAAGTTTGAGGCTCAAAATTCAGCTAACACAAAAACTCAAATTAAAAGATAAAAGGCAGAAGCTTTCGCATAATTTTTACCTCTAACAGAGTGTGACCGACACAATCCATTCACTCCACTACGTAGCCCCAACAATAACGAGCATGTGGAACTTTGAATCACCAAAATCAGAATTAAATTTAAGGAGAAATCGCAATTCTAAATTTATCACTCGGGCTAATCGTGACAACTCTTAAATAGGCTAGACGGCTGGCTGGCGTGAACGGGAGAAATTGCGTGCCAGATGTCGTCCGTGAACGCGCCTGCCGTCTCCAAACGTGGGTGTGCCTCAGCTGACAGCAAAAGTGCTAAGGCCCCAAAACTTCAACAAGGTGCCAGGACTCATTCGGAACCCCGTGAGTGCAAATGAACTATGATAACCCATCAAAATCAACATTCTGGACTCAATAGAAGCATCAAAAGTTACATTTGAGGTCCTCTCGATGAAAATTAGGTCCCACGTCCAAATTGTTTTAAGCCAAATTCCACAAAGGGCCTCTGAATTAGACTGGAAGCATCAAGACCTAAATGAAGGGTCGTTCTAGGCTAAACTCGGCATTCCAGAGCTAACCATGTTGACAAAATTCTCATCTAAGCTCGTTTACCCAAAATATTGACTAAAGTCAAACTTAGGCTTCAACTTGAAAGTCAAAATACATAATTGAACATAATCATACTGAAAGCCTCGGGAGTCGTGCATACTATGCTACTAGCCTAAAATGACCCTTCTAGAGTGAAATCGTCAGAATTGATTATGAGGTCATCTTTTAGAACTTCTAATAAAAAATTATGGTTCAAGGTTCAAAAGCTCCCAAAACACTAAAACTAGCATAAAAAACAAAGGCACAACCAGGTGACCGAACTGTCAGTCCTAGAAAGTCATAAATGACTTGGGGTCGCTATATGAAAGCTCTAAATGATAAACAAGAGGCATAAACATAGAATGACCTGAAGATCATCACAACATCCCTTCCAAAAAAGGACTTTCATCCATAAAAGTAAGAGTGAAGAAGTACATGAAGGTTCAAACAAGCCTGGAAATTGCTCTCGCATATCATGCTCGGTCTCCAGGGTAGCCTCCTCAACTGGACGATGTCTCAAACATACCTTAACTACAGGACTATCTCTCGAACACAATACCCGCTCATCTCTGGTAAGAATGGCAACGAGATCCTCTACGAAGGTTAAACGATCATCTAGCTCTGCTACATCATACTAAAGTACATATGATTCATCAAAAAAATATTGGCGCAACATCAAAAAAAGAAAGACTAGATAGATAGATGAGAATATCAGAGGCAAAGCTAACCTATATGCAACCTCTCCAACTGTCTTGAGGATCACAAAATGCCCAATATATCTGGGGCTAAGCTTGCCCGACCTCCCAAATCTCATCATGCCCTTCATGGGAGACATACGATTGAAAACTCTATCACCAACTAAAAACCTCGATGGTCGCCACCTACGATCAGCATAACTCTTTTGCCTACTCTAAGTTGTGCAAAGTCTATCCTGAATCACCCTCACTTGCTGCAAAGCCTCTTGAATCAAGTATGTACCATGCGGTCTAGGCTATGTAGACTCAAACCAACCAACCAAAGAGCAGCAACGCCTATAATATAAGACCTCAAACAGGGCCATATACATTCTAGTATGGTAGTTATTGTTGTATGCAAACTCCACCAAAGGCAAGAACTGGTCCCACTAACCTCCAAACTCTAAAACACAAGCCTGCAACATATCCTAAGGAATTTGGATAGTATACTCCGACTGACCATCAGTCTACGGGTGGAAAGCTATGCAAAGGTCAATACGAGTGCCCACCTCATCCTGGAAAGTCCTCCAAAAGTTATAAATGAACTGAGCACCTCGATATGATATAATAGAGATTGGCACAAAATAAAGATGAACCACCTCACGAATGTAGATATGGGCTAACCTCTCGGCATTGAATAAAGACTGAATAGGAAAGAAGTGTGTTGATTTAGTCAATCAATCAATGATAACCCCAATGTTGTCAATACCTCTAGAAGTCCAAGGCAAACCTACCACAAAGTCCATAGTGACGCGATCCTACTTCTACTCCGGAATGGGTAGTCTCTGGAACTCACCACTAGGTCCTAACTTCTTGGCCTTCACCTCCTGACAGCTCAGGCAACAAGACATAAATACAACCTGTAAACCTCAAAACCTAATTTGAATCTAAGGTAACCTAAATAGTATCACTCGCTAACACTCGATCTCAAAGTGCCACCAAGGCCTCATCCTTAAACTGATGGCTACATATTTGATCAAGAAGAGAGGACTAAACTCCCACATAGGCTAGAAAACCCCTAGATATCGAAATATCCAACCGAACTATCTAGTTAGCTAAGAACCAAATGTACAAAGCTAAAGGTTGCTCTACAGTAGACAAGAAGGCTAGACTACCCATACTCATTGCCTTTCGACTCAAGGTGTAACAACCCATATCCGAAAATAGACCGAACCAGCAGATTTCCAGATGTTGTAGGTGCAACCCACGGTTGCCACCCATGGACCGTAGGGTGACCCACGGCCCCTCCTGGTGGTCCGTAGATGGCCATCTGCAACACTCCCCAGAAACTTAGACAAAAACAATTCTAGGCATGACCCACGACTGGACCCACTCACCGTAGGTCAAACCACAGACCGTGGTCAAGGTCCATGGATCGATGCCCATTAACCTGGTCTCTAAAGTCGATCAACGGGCTGATAGGACGGATCATGGATCAATCTACGGATCGTCTTTCAGTCAGTAGGCCAAGACCCTCCGGACCCCTTAGAACCTGGTCTCTGAAGTCAATCAACGGACTGACAAGACGGATTGTGGATCAGTCCACGGACCGTCGATCCATCCGTAGGTCGAGACCATCAGGACGGCAGAACCCATCCTCTAAAGTCGATCGATGGACTGACAGAATGGACCGTGGGTTAGTCCACAGATCGTTGATCAGTCCTATCGGTGGCTTTAGCAGATTTTAAGTCATCGGTCATTTGGTCTTTTTTCCTCATGCGTTGGACTGCTAAACTATGTCATTTGACCCCTAAACTACGTAGTTTTGGTCATTTTTAACCTAGTAAACTAATTAGAACCTAACCTAATCAATTATTCACTAAATATTCATTAAACTAGAACGAAAAAACAAAAAAAAAAGAGTCAACCAACCCTCTCCAAGAACGCATCGGGTATATGGGATTTCATTAGTGGCTTTCTTCACCTGTTAGGTCCCAATTTCAGTCAGAATCTTGATTCCTTTAATATTATATAGACCTAGGTTTCTTGAATGTTAGAGATTGTTAGGTTTTAGCTATTAGAATGATCCAAATTAAATTATCTTATTATTGCTTAGTTTCTTTTATGAAATTTAGAACCCTAGCCATGTAGTTCTTTTAGTTCATAAATTACACATGCTAGGTGAGTTATTTCAGATATATACATGCTTCAGTTTACGAATGTCACATTATCCGTCATAATTATTGCATTCTCACAGTTTGCATGTCAAAAATTGAGCTATCCAGTACTTCACATTTCAGTCATAAAATTGCTTATATACATTCTAATTGGGAGTAGCTTAATACTGAGTGGACTAGGGTTCAGCGTATCCGAATAGTCCAAGAACTACATGCCCCCGTAGGTTTATAATTCCCCTCTGTGAGCATTACATTTTAGTGATCACGCCAGTCATGCCTCTATACCTCTGGCAGGGTATATTGGGTCCTTTCGATGGGGCGTATATATCGGACTCCATATTTAGCTCATGTCGTTTTATGTCGATTATTAGTAGCTCCCATAGTCAGATTCTATTGCATTGACCATGTTATCGTTTACAGTCAAATTTCAGTCTCATCATGTTATAAACTTGGTCATTGCATTCAGTTAGTTCAGTATTCTCAGTATAGTATCATGCTTATCTCTTATCATTGCTCAGATATATGTTTTAGTTCAGTTAATGTTTATTGTTCACCTTTATTATATCCTGCATGCTCAGTACCTTCCAAGTACTGACACATACTCTTCGCTACATCTTCTCGTAATGTAGGTTCAGGCTCTCAGCTTCCAGATCACGCATAGATCGGTTCTCGATCTTCAGCTCAGCAACATCAGTGGTGAGTCCTCATTCTTCGAGGACGACAGACATGTTTCCTTTCTATTCTTAGTCTTATTTTCAGTTTTTGCTAGATTCAGCTGGGGCATGTCCTAGAACTTTTAGTCAGTTAGAAGCTATTTTCAGATATAGTTAGATTCAGCTTTAGCATTTGAGTTTGACCTTTCACTTGTTGTTAAACTCTCAATTTTCATATATTCAGATAGTTTATGGGTATTTCCCATCATTTCAGTTTACATGATGATTTAGCTTCCGCATAGTATTTCCTTACTTGAATTTATTTAGTATGCTTATGATATGCCAACAGTGTTAGCTTGGGGTCACTTGTGATCCTAGGTCCCGTGTCCCCATCCTGAAGGTAGCTTCAGGGCATGAAAAATTTGTTATTAGAGCACTAGGTTTAAGAGTCCTAGGATGTCTGAAAAAGCCTCACTAATTAGAGTTTTTTTCATGGGTGTGAAGTGCGCCACATCTAATTAGAGGGAGGCTACAAAGTGTTTTAGGAAAAACTTCATTTTTCTTGATATTCTTATCGTGCATGAGGTATGATCCAATTTCCTCATTCTAATCCTTCGTTATGCGCTTTTAGATCATGCCTTCTCGTAGAGCTTATGGAAGGAATGTGAATTCATGCAATGTTATTGCAGCTCCTCCAGTCCCAAATTAGGAAGTTTCGAATGCAGAGTTTCATAACGCTATTCAACTTTTGGCTCAGAGTGTGCCTAACCAAAACAACCAATAGGCTCTAGTTCCTGCAAATACTAGTGGTGGATCAGTGGCAGCCAGGGTTCGTGATTTTGTTAGGATGAATTCACCTAAGTTCTTAGGATCACAGATTAGTGAGGATCCCCAAAATATCATAGATGAGGTTAAGAAGATCTTTGGAGTAATGCAAGTGAATAGTAATGATAAGGTAGAGTTGGCATCCTATCAGCTTAAGGATGTAGTTCACATCTGGTTTACTCAATGGAAAGAAAGTAGGGGTACAGATGCAGCTCATATCACTTGGGAATGCTTTAGTGAGACTTTTCTTGATAGGTTCTTCCCAAGGGAGTTGAGGGAGGCAAGAGCTCGGGAGTTTATGAATTTGAGGCAGGGTTCCATGTCAGTCCAAGAGTACAGACTCAAGTTCACCCAACTCTCCAGGTATGCTCCTCACATGGTTGTCAATTACAGGGCTCAAATGAACAAGTTTCTGTATGGGGTGTCTGACTTAGTGAAAATAGAGTGTATAAATGCTATGTTGCTGGAAAATATGAACATATGTAGGCTCATGACTCATGCTCAGCAGGTTGAGGGAGATAAGCTTAGGGAACAGGCTAAGGATAACAAGAAGGCAAGAACAAACAACTATGAGTATTCTCAATAGAAATTGGGTGGTGGAAATAGCTCGTAATTTCAATAAATGTCTTCAGATCCAGCACCTTCATCACCTACTCTTCCATTCTCCAAGTTCCAACAGGATCAGAAAGGTAGGACATCAGGCTCTAAGTCTCAGGGGAGTATTTCAGGCAACAGAACCTACCCAACTTGTCCAAAGTGTGGTAAGAACCATCCAGGCGAGTGTCTTGCAGGAAAGGAAGGATGTTTTAGGTGTGGTCAGTCTAGTCACAGGTTGAGAGATTGTCCTTCTGCTAAACAGGGTCAAGGAGGTGATAATGGTAGGGCTCACTCTATAACTTCAGATAACACCAACAGGTCGCCCGACTCAGCAGGGTAACTCATCTGGTACAAGTGGTGGACAGCGCCAAAATAGGTTGTATGCTCTTCCGGCTCGCAGGATCAGGAAGATTATCTTGATGTAGTCACTGGTATGTTACGAGATTTTAACCTAGATGTTTATGCTTTGTTAGATCCAGGGGCTACTCTGTCCTTTGTAACTCTTCATATAGCAGTCAACTTCAACGTTAGTCCAAAAACTCTCTCAGAACCTTTCTCAGTCTCTACTCTAGTCGGTGACCCAGTTATAGCTAGACGGGTATACATAAATTGCCATGTCACAGTCTCTTAGAAAGTCACCTCAGCAAATCTAGTAGAGTTAGAAATGGTAGATTTTGATATCATTCTAGGCATGTATTGGTTACATTTATGTTATGCCTCAGTTGATTGTAGAACTAGGATTGTTCTTTTTGAGTTTCGAGATGAACTGATCTTAGAATGAAAGGGTAGTAGCTTAGCGCCTATGGGTCGATTCATTTCTTACCTTAAGGCTAGAAAGATGGTCTCTAAGGGTTATCTCTATCATCTAGTTTCGGCTAAGGATTCAAGCTCCGAAACCCCAACTCTTGATTCAATTCCAGTAGTTAATGAATTCCCAGAAATGTTTCGAGAAGATCTTCTCAGAGTTCCTCCCGAAAAGGAAATTGACTTTGGAATGGATATCCTTCCAAATACCCAACCTATTTTTATTCCTCCTTATAGAATGGCTCTAGTTGAGCTTAAGGAATTAAAAGAGCAGTTGAAAGACCTTCTAGATAAGGGCTTCATCAGACCTAGTATTTCCCCATGGGGTGCACCAGTGTTGTTCGTGAAAAAGAAAGATGGTTCTCTCAGAATGTGCATTGACTATAAACAGTTGAACAAGGTCACAATCAAGAATAAGTACCCTATCCCTAGGATTGATGATTTGTTTGACCAATTTCAGGGTGCTAGTCATTTCTCAAAGATAGACCTCATAGCCAGTTATCATCATCTTAAAGTCAGAGATAGTGACGTCCCAAAAATAGCCTTCAGAACTCGATATGGTCATTATGAATTTGTAGTTGTGTCATTTGGACTAACCAATGCTCCTGCAACTTTCATGGATCTGATGAACAGAGTGTTCAAGTAGTATTTGGACTAGTTCGTTATCGTCTTTATTGATGATATCCCCATTTACTCTAGGAATGCGGAAGAACATGTGACTCATTTGAGGGTTGTCCTACAAACTCTTAAAGATCGTCAGTTATTCGCTAAGTTTAGCAAAAATGATTTTTGGTTGCAATCTGCTGCTTTCCTTGGTCATATTGTCTCTAGCGAAGGGATTCAAGTTGATTCTCAGAAAATAAAAGCAGTGAAACAATGGCCAAAACATACCTCTCCTACAGATATCAAAAATTTCTTGCGTCTAGCAGGTTATTACAAAAGGTTCGTCTCAGAAAAAGGTTAAGTTTCAGTGGTTAGATGATTGTGAGAAAAGTTTCGCAGAACTGAAAACTAGGTTGACTACTGCTCCTGTTTTGACTCTACCAGAGGGTTCAGACGGTTATTTTATCTATTGTGATGCATCCAGAGTCGGCCTAGGTTGTGTATTGATGCGGCGAGGTAAGGTTATAGCTTATGCTTCTAGACAACTTAATTTGCATAAGAAGAACTGTCCAACTCATGACCTCGAGCTTGCAGTAGTGGTGTTTACACTTAAGATTTGAGACATTACTTGTATGGTGTTCATGTAGATGTGTTCACAGACCATAAGAGCCTTCAGTTTGTGTTCACCCAAAAATAGTTGAATCTTCGCCAGAGGAGATGGGTTGAGTTCCTCAAGGATTTTGATATGAGTGTGCATTACCATCCTGGTAACGCCAATGTAGTAGCAGATGCTCTTAGTAGACTATCTATGGGTAGTGTAGAACATGTTGAGGAAGAAAGAAAGGAACTAGCAAATGATGTTCATAGGCTTGCTCGCTTAGGAGTTCACCTTATGAGCATATCAGATGGTGGTGTAACGGTTCAGAATGGGTCAGAATCTTCATTGGTAGCAGAGGTTAAGGAAAAGCGAGACAGTGATCCCATACTTTTTCAACTAAAGGGTGCAATTCAGCAGCAGAGAGTTGAGGTTTTCTCCCAAGGGGGAGATGTGTGCTTCGCTGTCAGGGTCAATTATGTGTTCCTAAAGTGGGTGAGTTGAGACACCAGATTCTTGCAGAAACCCATAACTCCAGATATTCTATTCATCTGGGCGCTACTAAGATATATCGTGATATGCAAGAAGTCTTTTGGTGGAATGGTATGAAAAGGGATATAGCAGATTTTGTGGCTAAGTGCCATAATTGTCAGCAAGTGAAGGTAGAACATCAGAAACCATGAGGTATGACTCAAGATATTAACATTCCTACTTGGAAGTGGGAAGTGATCAACATGGACTTTATCACAGGTTTACCTCCTACTCGCAGACAACATGATTCCATATGGGTGATAATTGACAGAGTTACTAAGTCTGCGCACTTTTTGGCTGTCAAGACTACAAATTTGGCGGAGGACTACGCCAAGCTTTACATTAATGAGATAGTCAGGGTGCATGGATTTCCTTTGTCTATAATCTCATATAGAGGTCCTCAGTTTACCTCTCATTTCGGGAAGTCATTCCAGAAACGTCTTGGTACACAAGTTAACCTTAGCACAACATTTCATCCACAGATAGATGGTCAGGCAGAGCGTACCATTTAGACCTTAGAGGACACGTTGAGAGCTTGTGTGATCGATTTCAAGGGTAGGTGGAATGATCATCTTTCTCTTATAGAGTTCGCCTACAATAATAGTTACCATTCCAGCATTCAGATGGCCCCTTATGAGGCATTGTATGGGTGTAGATGTAGATCTCTAGTTAGTTGGTTTGAAGTAGGTAAAATAGCCTTGATAGGGCCCGATTCAATTCATGATAATATGGAGAAAGTGCAACTCATTAGGGATAGACTTAAGACAGCCCAGATTCGCCAGAATTCTTATGCAGATATAAGGAGAAGGGACTTAGAGTTCCAAGTTAATGATTGGGTTTTCCTGAAAGTGACACCTATGAAGGGGGTGATGATATTTGGCAAGAAAGGTAAGCTCAGTCATAGATATGTAGGCCCTTACAAGATTTTGAGAAGAGTTGGTAAAGTAGCTTATGAGTTACAGTTGCCAACAGAAATAACAACAGTGCATCCGATTTTTTACATTTCATTGTTAAAGAAGTGTGTGGGAGATCCAGCATCTATTGTACCTTTAGAAAGTGTGGCTGTAAAGGATAGTCTCACTTATGAGGAGGTACCAGTTGAAATTCTTGATAGTCAGGTTCGAAGGTTGAGAAACAAAGAAGTCGGTCTGTAGAGGGAGCTACTTGGGAAGCAGAAGCAGCCATGAAGGCCAAGTATCCTCATCTCTTTCCTTCCGATTCCATTCCAGCTTGAGGTAATAGTTCCTCTTCACTTTTTCAGTCATTCATGCATATATTCAGTCTTAGTATCATGTTCCTTTAGTTTGTACTTGCATTTTCAATATATATGCATCTCATTGGAACTTAGTTCAGTCAGAAATCAGTTTCTAGAAATTAGTGGCAGGGTTTGCAGCTCTTTCCCTCCCTTTCCAACTAGTTTAGACTTCATTCAAGGGCGAATTTTCCCAAGGGGGAGATAAAGTAACACCCCGTATCCGAAAACAGACTGAACCAACAGATTTCCAGATGTTGCAGGTGCAACCCACGATTGCCACCCACGGCCCGTCCTGTTGGTCTGTGGATGGCCACATGCAACCTTCCTTGGAAACTCAGACAAAAACTATTCTAAGGCATGACCCATGACCGGACCCACGGATCGTAGGTCAGAGCACGAACCGTGGTCCAAGTCTATGGATCGATGCCTCAAAACCTGATCTCTGAAGTCGATCGATGGACTGATAGGATGGATCGTGGATCAGTCCGTAGGTCAAAACCCTCATGACCCCTCAAAACCTAGTATTTGAAATTGATCGATGGACTGACAGGATGGATCGTGGATCAGTCCACTGACCGTCGATCCATCCATAGGTCGAGACCGTTAAGACCTCCTAGAACCAATCCTCTGAAGTCGATCGACGGACTGACACGACGGGCCGTGGGTCAGTCCATGGACCATCTATCAGTCCCGTCGGTAGCTTCCATAGATTTTAAGTAAGGGGTTGTTTGGTCTTTTCCTCATGCGTTGGACCCCTAAACTACGTTGTTTTGGTTAGTTTTAGCCTAGTAAACTAATTAGAACCTAACCTAATCAATTATTCACCAAAAAATCATCAAACTAGATCAAAAAGAAGGAGAAAGAGTCGACCAACCCTCTCCAAGAACGCAGCAAGGTTTCGTCCAGTTCCAGCCCCGAAATCGAAAGATTTCTCCGTGAAATTAGTCGCCATGTATGTGGGATTTCACTAGTGGGCTCCTTTCACCCATTAGGTCCCTAGATTTCAGTTAGAATCTTGATTCCCTTAATATTATCTAGACCTAAGGTTTCTTGAATGTTAGAGATTGTTGGGTTTTAGCTGTTAGAATGATGCAAATAAGATTATCATGTTATTGCTTAGTTTCTTTTATGAAATTCAAAACCCTAGCTATATAGTTCTTTTAGTTCATAAATTACACATGCTAGGTCAGTTATTTCATATATACATGCTTCAGTTACGAATGTCACATTATCAATCATAATTGTTGCATTCTCAGAGTTTGCATGTTAGAAATTGAGCTATCCAGTACTTCACATTTCAGTCATAAAATTGCTTATATACATTCTAATTAGGAGTAGCTTAAAATCGAGTGGACTAGAGTTTAGCGTCCCGAATAGTCCCAAAACTACGTGCCCCCAAAGGTTTATAAGTCCACTGTGTGGGCATTACATTTTAGTGATCATGCCAGTCATGTCTCTATACCTCTGGCAGGGTATATTGGGTCCTCTCGATGGGGGGTATATATCGGACTCCACATTTAGCTCATGTAGTTTTATGTCGGTTATTAGTACCTCCCATAGTCAGATTCTATTGCATTGACCATGTTATCATTTACGGTCAGATTTCAGTCTCAGCATGTTATAAACTTGGTCAATGCATTCAGTTAGCTCATGTTCAGTATTCTTAGTATAGTATCATGCTTATCTCATATCATTGCTCAGATATATGCTTTGGTTCAGTTATATTTATTGTTCAGATTTATCCTATCCTGAATGTTCATTACCTTCCAAATGCTGACACATACTTTGCGCTACATCTTCTCGTGATGTAGGTTCAGGTTCTCAGCTTCTAGATCACACAAAGATCGGTTCCCGATCTTTAGCTTAGCAGCATCAGTGGTGAGTCCTCATTCTTCCAGGACAACAGACATGTTTCTTTTCTATTTTAGACTTAGTTTCAGATTTTGCTAGATTTAGCTGGGGAATGTCCTAGTATTTCTAGTTAGTTAGAGGTTATTTTCAGACATAGTTAGATTCAGTTTTAGCATTTGAGTTTGACCTTTCAGTTGTTGTTAAACTCTCAGTTTTCATATAGTCAGATATTTTATGGGTATTCCCCATCATTTCAATTTACATGATGATTTAGCGTCCGCACAGTATTCCCTTACTTCAGTTTATTAGTATGCTTATGATATGCCAGCAGGGTTAGCTTGGGGTCACTAGTGATCCTAGGTCCCGTGTCCGCGTCCTGGGGGTAGCTTCGGGGCATGACATAAGGCATCTACCACCATATTGGCCTGTCTTAGATGGTAGAGAATAGTGAGATCATAGTCCTTAAGAAGCTCAATACAGTGACGCTGCCTTGAATTAACAACCCTCTAGCTCATGATGTACTAAAGACTCTTATGATCAGTGTAGATCTCACAACGAACTCCATACAAATAGTGCCTCTAGATCATAAGCACAAAATCTACCACCGCCAACTACAAGTCAAGAGTGGGCTATTTACACTCATATAGCCTAAGATGCCTTGATGCATCAGAAATAACCCGGCCTCGCTGCATCAATAACTACCCAAACCAACACTGGATACGTTGCAATAGACCTTGAAGCCCTTTCATTCAAATGGAAGAGTCAATACAAGAGCAGTAGTCAGCAATTCCTTGAGCTTCCGAAAGCTCAAATCACACTCCTCAAACAACTCAAAAGGAACATCAAGGTAGGTCAACCTGGTCAAAGGTGTTGCAATAGTGGAGAAGCCCGCCACAAACAACTTGTAGTAGCCTACTAAAGCGACAAATCTTCGAACATCAATCACTGAAGTGGGCCTCGGATAGCCTCAATCTTCACCGGATCTACCATGATGGTATCCTTGGACACCATGTGCCCCAAGAATGCTACACACTCGATCCAAAACTTACACTTTGAGAACTTGGCGTAAAGTCGTTGATCTCTCAAAGTCTGGAGCACAATCCTCAAATTTTTCTTATGATCACTCCTACTCCGTGAGTATACTAGAATACCATCTGACATAATGATGAACAACTCAAGATATGACCTGAACACTCGCGTCATCAAGTCCATGAAGGTGGCAGGTGCATTAGTCAACCCAAAAGACATCACTAGGAAGTCATAGTGGAAATAACGAGTCCTAAATATGGTCTTAAGGATGTCCACTGCACTAATCCTCAGCTAATGGTAACTAGACCTCAAATCAGTCTTTGAAAGTACTGTGGCACCCTGAAGCTGGTCAAATAGATCATCAATCCTAGTCATGGGGTAACGACTCTTCACCATCACTTTGTTCACCTACTTATAATCAATACACATGTGCATCTTATCATCGTTCTTCTTCACAAACAGAATCAGAACACTACAAGGGCGAGACTCTAGGCTTGATGAACCCTTTACATAAGAGGTCCTGAAGCTGAACACTTAGCTCCCTGAGTTCTGTAGGAGCCATCCAATATGGCGAAATGGAAATAGGCCGATTACCCGTCTCAAGCTCAATAAGAAAGTTCATATCACGCTCTAGGGTAAGCAAGGTAGGTTAATTAAAACACATCTATAAAATCATAGAGGACTAGAATTCCCTCAATTGAAGGGACCTCCCTACTCATATCACACACATAGACCAAATAAGACAACCACCTACTAGCCACTAGCCTGCACAAAAGAGATAACACCAACCGGTGTGCTGCTAACAGACCCCCTGCCGGACCACTCCGGGAACACTAGGCATGGCTAGGATAATGATCTTAGAGAAATAATATAAAACCGCACGAAAAGGAGATAACCAGTCGTTGTCCAAAATCACATCAAAATCAAGCATATCTAACAACATAAGGTCAGCCCGGGTGTCACGCCCCTAGATAGTAACTAAACAAAATTGAAACACATGCACATCTACTAAAGACACACAAATGGGGGTCTACACAAAGAATGATGCTGACATAGGCTCAAAAATCATACCCATACGAGAAACATAATACACGGACACATAGGAATATGTAGAACAAGGGTCAAACAAAACTGATGTGGGCTAATGGCATAATAGAATTGTACTAGTGATCACATCATTCAAAGCCTCTGCCTCCGCCCTTGTTAGAGCTGCATAAAAATGGCCCTGTCTGCTTTTTCCCTACTCATTAGTCTTACCACCTGACTTTCCTTCCCGGGGACCACCCTAAATACCATATTATACACCGTGATTGTCCTGACCCTGACATCGACCCCTAGCTAGAGATGCTGCTAGTGGAGCTGGTAGAGTTGGCTATGGAACTGGAGTAATCCGTCTACCCAAAGGGCAATCTCTGATCTAATGACCTAACTCACAACAATCAAAACAACCTGAAGATGATACACTACTAGAAGAATGGACCCTACGGGTTGTAGTACTAGTTTGGGACCCATGACTATAGCTAGAGCAAACCTCACTCCACATATACCACCATCTGAACTATGCAATGAGGCCTAAATAAGCGACTACGTTGACCCTACTGAAACCATTGTTGAGCCCTATCATGTGAATCTCTGGGCCTGGAATGGACCCACTATAGCGGCCCTCATAACTAGATCTCTTTTTGTTTCCCCCTTAGGTCTCACGATGGAGTTGCTCAATACTACGGGAATGATCAACAACATCGAGAAATGAGCAACCCACTGAGACCATAGACTAAGCCTTAATCCACAGTTGTAGTCTTAAATAATAAATAAAACATCGAACCCTCTCCTTCTCATTAGGTAGAATCATGGTGGCATGACAAGAGAGCTCATGAAATCTCACCTCTTTCTTAGAAACTATATAGAACCATGCTCCATCCTAAAGAAATGATCCCTAAGGTGATTTCTGACGCTACGAGGAATGAACCTAGCCAAAAAGACCTCAAAAAACTTGATCCAGTGACCGAAGGAAACCCAACTAGCCTAGTCTCAATAAATGTACGCCACCACTATCTGGCTGGCCCATCAAGTTGATACGTAGTGATGTCGGCTTCTCTCTACTCAACGAGACCTAAGGTATGTAGCTGCTTACGAAAAGTATTTAGAAACTCGTAGGCATCCTCGCCCACAACCCCAGAAAAGCTCATAGGTGAAAGCCTTAAGAACACTCTGAGCACCTTCTACTCCTTTAGCGGTATAGCTCTGGCTGCAATCATGGGTTGGGCACCCCTATGTGGTACTTGGGCCACATGTGCCTCAGCTGCAGGTTGATCCTGCTGACCTGTTATGGTGTTGGGGCCTAGTGCATACCCCCAAGAACTCTCAAATGCTAAGTAATGGCTTCCTGGAGCTCTGGATCCATAGCTGGTCTGGGTGGTGGCTGAGCTAGTCCCGGCCCCACCGGCTACTCTAGAACATGGGCTGATGAAAAATCTACCAGTTGCTCCACACCCTGCTCTCTAACTAGGGTGGTGTTGTACCACTATCTGGAAAGAGAGGTCGACCCATACCCCGATCCACCTCACGGCGCGTATGAGCCATCTGTGAAAAGAGTGAAACAAGTGAGATTTCAAAAAACCAATAACACACAGGTTGCACGAAAGCGATACAAAAGAGAAATATTTCTAAAGACACCATTTAGTCTCCCAAAGATAAGACATGTACGTCTTTACACTAATCTATAGGACTCTACTAGGTATAAGCTATGTACAAGTGAGACTAGTGAACCTAAGGATTTAATACCAACTTATCATGACCTGAATCCCCGAGCCATGATGGAACCTACTAAAATCTACTAGTAGGTAAGTTGATCCATACGCAGAAATGAAAAGTAGTGAGTACAAGGGTAGAACTAAACAAAAAATAATATTAACAATAAGAAAAGGTAGAAATGGAAAGCAAACCCAAAACTATACAGGATATATATGCTCTTAGAACTTGGAAGTCATAAATACAGAGCTGTCTAAAAAAAATACAAGTTCCAAAAGTGGACCACAACAATCCATCAAGGATAAAGATAAGCTAACATATGTACAGAAGGAGACAAGTTGATTCAGGACACCAAGTGCTTACACTCGTCTCTAATATCCCCAAGTTGCAAAAGATGGCACGACTATCATCGCTGGTAGCTGGTACTAAGACCTGCATCATGAGAGTATAGCATAAGTACCAAAACAAGGTACTCAATAGGCATCATAGGCCGATCGAGAAAGAAAGGTAAAGACAATCAGAAAAAATAGATTCTAGACACAAACAAAGACCAAGAGGATGTGAAAAGAAGGCACACGAGCATATCGAAAGTAAATCTAAGTACAACTAAAATAAACCTAACTGGACCCCATAACCCCTGAAGGTACACTCATGCGCATGTTTAAATAAAACCCAAACGGACCCCATAAGCTCAATAAGTACACAAAATAACTAAGTCTACAAGAAAGAAGAGTAATCCAGATCCAAATTCAATAACCAATCAACTCCGAGACCAACTAGCAAGCATAAAAATCAACTCAACCAAACAACTCCCAACCCAGCTAGCAAGAGTGACTATCAACCCAGGCAGCCCAGCCCCACAATCAAGTCTAGGGGCATCAACCTCCCAACTAGCAAGAGTGCCTCAGGGTCGTGTCAACTCCATAGAGGATCACAAATATCTAGGCCACCCAGCCTACTCCCAAGGGCGTCAGTCGGCTAGATAGCAAGACTATCTAGGGGAATATCGACTACGAAGAGGATCTCAAGTATGCTCCAAGCCACCGTTGATCGACGTCCATTCCCGACGATATTAGAAAAGGCTCCAAGCCAGACGCACTCCAATCCCGAGAAAGCACAAACTATATGGTAATACATCATAGGCACAAAAATGGGGAGAGCAGACAAAATGGCTAAGAAGTAGCTAAAATGCCCAAGCTAAGGCTCATACTATCAGACCCTAGTCTGCTATTCCAGTATACAAGGCTCTAGTCCATCAGAAATGACATCGAAGGCATACCATAGTCTCAAGGTGCATGGGTGTAGGGGAACACTAGTCTATCCTAGACTAAGGCCAAAACATGCTCCAAAAACAACTAATCAAACAAGTAAATCACATAGCATACTACAACACACATACAACCCTCCACCAACATAGTACTACCCTCAAAACAGTATTAATCAACTCTAGATCCTGGTTTCCAAGAAGAAAAGAAGAAATAAATAGGTACCCACCCCCAATTTACACTCATCGTCATGAATTTACAAATTCATGCTCAGTCTAATTAGAAAGGAAGTTGTGGCCTACTTGTAGGATGATCGCGCGCTCTCCAAATGACAAGGCCAGAGATTTTTTCTTCAGAACGACCTCTGAGAGCTGCCATGCTATCAAAAATATGATCATGATATCAATACAGTTTAAGACACAAAAATCACCCAAAAACAGAGACGGACCAATTTTTATAGTCAAACGGGAAACGTGGGCTCCGTGTGGGAAATTCTCGAATTGACTCTATGAAATATGGTTGATGCGTACGTTAATGAAGGGCGGTTGCAAGCAGAGTTTCTCTAAATTCATGTGGTGGTATATATATTAGGCATTCAATACATTTTCCTTGACCAATGTGAGTGTAATTTAAGTCTTGTGTGTGAATTATATGTGAATTGGAACATGAATAACTTGTTTAGGAATGAGAATAACATTAGAGGTCGACTAATTTAGTTTATTATTGGGGCGTTGAATGATATCTTGAGGGCTCCTAAGTGTGATCACAATGAATATCAATAGATAGAGGATAGACCTCTGTATCGGGATATACACCACACTCTGTGGTGTGAAGTCAATGGAAAGGTGGGATGTACTAAAGATACGAGTAGGCATGCCACTCACACTACACACAATTAAATCAAGAGGCGGCGCGTGTGACCTAGAATTGTTCGTAGCACTTTGTTACCATGTCAGCATACTTCAGAGGTTAAAAGGGATAGGGTAGTGCTATTTTACTACCTAATGAAAGGGCTACAAATTAATTTTGGCTCAATTCTCCGACAAAATATGTTAAAGTTTCGTAACAATAAAAGGTGGCATTTTTGTTATAATAGTTTGTTAACCTGGTTTCTATGTTCATTGGGGGTTGAGGAAGAAGTGTATGATATTTTCCCACCCTGCTCTTCTCACTTGGTGGATGTCACAAAAAATTAGTCACAAGATACATCCCACGTGCCAATTTTATTAACTGTTGATCGTCAGGACGATAGTTGGATGGGGCACATGTTTGGTATGGCTAAACTGCAATTGTGGATTGGTGGTCGTTCGACCACTGAGGAGGAAATGACAACATTGGTTTGAACGCTACCCTTTGACATATAGTGCCATGTATAAACCCTGAGGGGTAGCTCGGCTGGTAAAGGCCGGAGGACAAAGTCCTTCGGGTCGCCAGTTCGAGCCCCAGCAGGGCCACTGAAGGCATTACAAACCGGCCGCGTCTCCAGGGCCCCGTGGAACTAATCGTGGTGCCCCGCCTAAAAAGCGGGACCCGGTGGGTACAGCTAGTTAGGTTCGCAAAGCGACACCCGGAAACCACGGTTAAAAAGAAAAAATATAGTGCCATGTATATGCGTCTCATAGGGTCATCATTTCAATAGCTGATTGATGATGATAATGCGACGAAAGATGTAGAGGAAGAGGATAAGACTGAGGACTATGATAATGATGATGATTATACTTGTATTGGTGATGCTGGTATGGCCTTATCGCATGTATGAGGCAAAAAATATGGCTAAAGTTGATTATGACTGTAAGGCATAGAGGCCTAAAGGGAGTTTTCTTTCACTCTATACACATGTTTTATTTGTTGCGCCGGAGAGAGTGCATTATTTAAGTGTGGGGTGAGAGATGGACTTCCTTGTGTATATTTTATTGCCTTATCGAGTCTTTTGAGTTTTTATGTTGGGTTCCTCTGCTTTTGTTTTTGGTTCTTTTCCTGAGGATAGTCCCATTGAATCGAATATGATTTTTTTTCTTTGTTTTGTTTACTCAGATTGATAGTTGAGTCTTAGAGCCATCTTAGAAGTGACTGTTTCCAATGATGTATGGATGGATGGATGGATGAAGACAGTCCTAAGGGAAAATTAGTCATAGGTTGGTGGATTGTGAAGTCGGACCTTGCAATGTACTGAAACAATTAACCTTGTGAGAGACATAGGTACTTTGGTTTGACTCCAAAGTTATAAATTGGGCTTAATTGTGATAGAAGCACTCAATGTGGTTTGTATAAGCATCCTAATTTGTTTATGTCCTTATATGTATGTCATGATGTCATGTAGGATGAGTATTTCCTTGTTCTTGCATAAAGCTTCATCTAGAACTTGCCTCGTGTGTTCTTAACAAGTAACTTGTATGAACTATAAAATAAGATTGAGGCATTTCTTTGAATAGCCAAATCAATTATCTTTATGCCTCCATGATGATTATCCTTAGTAATGCCCCATTGAGATTTTGAGCCTATAATTCCTTTTTTACCGCATGATTAGCCAAATCCCTTTTAGTTGATACCATTTCATTGTTTGATCCAAATATTGATCCTCAATGCACTAAGTAGTGAAGCATGTGCAAACTAATGATAGAGTGAAGAATGGTGGGATGGCTTAGGTGGTGAATATAAGGATGAGGTGAAAAGAGCCCATAATAAAATTGCAGAAGCAGTTGTTACGGCAAAAAAGAGTTATTAAAAAAAGTGGCAACATTGTGGACAAGTGCTTAAATTTGTAGAGGGCGAGATTGAAAGATGAATATAAGCTAATTTAGAGGTGTGAGTCAAAAAAGGGAAAAGTGATTAAAAGTTCTGAATAATAAAATAAGTGCATTAAGGAGGAGTAGTCACTATTTGTATCCTAAATGTACCCTTGTTATCCCGAAACCGACATTACAACCAAGTTAAGTCCTCTTAATCCCATGATAAATACATCGTGAAAGCTAAAGTACACTAAAGACAAACCTATGGCATGTTGTGATATGCAAGAACCTCTTTTGTGAGAGCGAGAGCTTAAATTCTGAAAATAGGCCTTTTTGAAATTAAAATGTGTGAACATGATTTATGAATGTCACGACCCGAGAGCACCCCCTAGTCGTAATCGGCGTATTCGACCTCGAAGAGGTAAAATACAAGCCTCATGGATCATTCATTACATACGATACAAAAAAAATAGAGGAGAATTTAAAACTTTCTTCACACACGAAGATACTTTCATTAAATAGCAAGCGGAAAACTTTCTAGACTTTATCCAAGATGTCTCAAAACCATCTAATACTTGAATACAACATTGGGACTAAGCCCACTCAAAACTATAACGAAACTACAAGAAATAAAGGAACATGTTTGTTATTGTCCTCGAATCTATGAGGACTCACCAAGTCTTCATCTTCAAAACACCTTAGAAACCTATCCATCAACCATGGAATATCAACATCTCCAAATCCCTACACTTTAGTCACAAGGGAAAGAAAGGGGTTAGCACAATTAAGTACAAAGTATGGAAACCATGCAAAAACATGCTAAAAAGGACATTTGGTTGAAAGTCATGCCTTATGCCATTTTAGTAAAACTTCACGAACATTGACAAATTATAGAACATAACCAACATAAAAGACATTAACCACATTATAGACATACTCAACATTTTCACCACGTAACTCATTTCATCATCCAAGGACCCTTATCTAAAGCTACCCTAAGACACACTTGAGTGAGACATGAAATGGCCGCCCATACAATCTCTTCATACACACCTAAGTGTTCCTCAAGGCTACTATAGACAAGAACCATCATGCTTCCAGGTAACATACTAAGTAACTCACTTCATTAACATAAGTTATTCATTCAACAAATCATTTACACAATAAGTCAACATTCTTCTTTAAAGTCATTTAAGGCACATTCATGCATTTAGGGGACTTCACACTTTAGTCATATAGACTTAGAGAACTCACTTTAGCACCTTCAAAGGCTACTCGTGCCATGTGTAGATAGCATCCCATACTACTACCTACACGGTGTAGAACCTATCAAGTAACTAGAGTTCACATTAAGGGCATCAAGTTCTACATTTAAAGATCCAAGTGTCAAGAATTCTCATACCACCAATTTCCAAGAGATTCAATAACAAGGCTCGCCCAATATATACATCATGTCGTCACACCAAGCACAAGCAAGTATCAAGAAGGGTCGACACCCTGTATCAAGAAGGGTCAAAGCCCAATAATCAAGAGAACCAAGAACCATATTAAAAATGGCTTTCTAATTCGTACTTAAAATGGACAACTTCCATTCACAAAACGGACTAAAAATCCAGAGTCAAGATGGCAAATGATTCGAATCAAGAGGCATGCCAAGAGTGACAAAGTCACAGCCACAAGAAGGACAAGGTCCCAACAAGAGTGCTAGGTGATCAAATAGTATGTACAAGTGGGTGAGTTACATGAGCGTCTTTAACGTCTTAAAGGATACCAACATGACAATGCAAAGTGACAAGAGGTAGCCAAGGTACCAAGATCAAATTTCAAATATTCCCGCAGTTAAAACAGTGCAAGTACAAATTTATACACAACCTCAGTGCTTTAGCAAAGAAACAGTCCAACACAACTTTGCGAGTTCAAACCGTAGACCAACCAACGTTTCAAGGTCCTCAACTTGTTCACGAGTATATACAACCTTAAAAATATAATTAAATAACTTCTTTAACTTCTATTAGCTCATTAATGTTGGCGTAAAATAGGATCATCATCACAAGGAAGCCTAGCATGTACAAATACAACTATGCTCCCAAAACAGTGAATTGTCCAACCTGGTACCTCAAGTCGCAAGCTAGATTTGTAAAGGAAAACGGCAAAACTAAACTTTATAACCTTCATGAAAGATGTAGGTAAATCTCTAAAGGTTGCAAATAAACAAGAATCACCACAAAATATATTTTGTACAAAAAGATATATTCAAAACACTACAGCTGATCATACAGGATTTCAATTTCCAAAATCTGGGCAGAACTTTCCATATGTTGCGTCCCATATTTCGTGTCAATAACAGCTAAATTAGAGTTTTACATAAACATAAGAGTTGTAGGTATACGAGTTAGCTTTCCAAATCATATTTATTCATTGTAAACGAAATTCTAGAGAACAAGATATGCATAAAATACCAAACACTACCCAGCTCAGAAACAGATTTCGTCACTTACACATGAAAGGAATGCCATAGCCTATCGATTTATATTCAACATAGCTTTTCATTTATCAAGAAGAGCACCTAAGTCTACCAAGTCAAGAGATGACATTCAACAATATAAGGCACTTCACATTCCATCATCTTCATTCATAAGTGTTAAGAGAGAACATACTTTTAAT
>JAJOOF010005329.1:0-28810 GCA_029582545.1 Solanum lignicaule
TAGAAGTGTTCATGTAAACCCTTATTCTCTCACCTGAGAATTTTGGAGAACATCTCTATCTGCTAGCATTCCTATTGTTCCCAGTGACTTGACTGATTGATTGTGGATTTTCTGTACTGTTTCTCATTTGAGCTGGTTCTAGGTCAAGGATACATATGGAAGGCACACAAATCACCCGGTACTGAGAAATGGGAGTTAATGATGCGAAGCCATCAATTATGGGAGAGCCTAGCCAAGAGCATTCAACTTCAAGGGATGGATCCTTTAGAGGTACTTGGCTGGAAGAAGACAGGTGATTTATATCCTTCCGAATATCTGCTTTCAGTCATTCTGCTGCCGATATCTTAAATCAACTTACATCCCTGGGTGCTTCTTTATGACTTAGGAATGGGCCGACCTTTATCATATTATATGTCTTATTTTCTGTTCTATCTTGTTTATGTGTTTGATTCCCGCGAAGTGGTGGTTACCTAGAAGCTTATGCAATATAAATATAAGGAGAGTATCTCGATTGAAAGTGGATATGATTCTGACCAATGAGGGTTTTAGCTCTACAAAGCAGCCTAAGGGGTTAGAATAGGATGGAGCAATGGTGAAATATCACATTATTTTCCTGTCTTTTTAGAAAAATACATTTTCAACACTGAGGAGGTATGCTCCTCCTTAATGATATACATACTCAATTGTAATTATTTTTCTTTTTTTCTGGAAAATTCATTTCCAAATGACAAAAGGTGTTATATTTTAGAACATCAGTGATCAGTCTGGAAGTGTTCAGGTTTGAGACAGTTCTGGTAAAAGCCAAAGTAAGGCACCTCATATTTGTTTAGTCCTTCTCTTTTTAATAGACTTTTTGGCAACAGAGACCCCAAACATTCTTTCAGTCTGTTCAAATTGTTAGTGTTAGATTCTTTGTGAATATTCTAGAATATGTGGAATCATAGTAGGTAGCTTAATTTATTCCTGTTGAATTAGGTGTTGATTTCCTTTTCTTTTTAGGACATGTAGTTAATTAAATCCCAATAGCTTGACTGCTCGAGGAATAATCAAGCTGAGTTTCTCTCATTTTTTTTCTTCTGTTTCATAGTTAGATTGTCCCACGCTGGTTGAAGAAATGAGTTGTTGTCTCCTTATTTAGTCTTGAGAACTTTTCATTTCAAGAGCTAACTTTTCAGATTGATTGAGGCCCAAGGTCCATTTTCTTAACATGGGAGTACCATATTAGAGCCAAACCCATCCCTGTTCTTGGTTTACCCAATGCTGGGACCCCATGTGATGTCATTCACGCTTTAGTTGATAGGCCTGAAGGGCTGGGTGGGGGGTTAGATCATTGTCCCACTTTAGTTGAGGGAATAGGTTGTATATCCTTTTATGCTCTTGGGCAATTCTCATCGCATGAGCTAAGTTTTGGTGAGGTATGCCTAAGGTCTATTTTTTTTACCATAAACAATGTGGATTTTCTCCATAGTGTCCATTGAAGGCAACTTTCCATTTCCCTTTTTCTGTAAAATGCAATTTAGAAAGCAAATCTTATTGATATCTCCTCAGTTAAAGGGAGGGTGTGTTGTTTTCTCTTCTCTTGTCCATGTGATCCCTTATACCTATTTCACATGCACAGGCTAAGGAAAAACCTTTGTTCTGTAATAATCGTTACTATTCCACTCCATCATATTAAAGATTTTAGGGGAAACCACCACTGAGTGAAGTTCTTATTATCTGATAGGAAGCCTTTTAGTAAGTAAAACAACAGATGAGTCAGCTATATTAAAAAGGAGGGTGGAGGAGCTATCACAGGAGGGATTGAGAGCTGAGTTCTTGTCTTCCAATGACTTGCTATCAGAAGAACCGGAACTTGTGCTTGAGAAGGAAGGTGGGGCGGCTTTTTTCCCCGATGATTACCAATTAGACGCTCATCGTACTGTTGCATTTATTGAGAAGGTTTGTTCCCTTTCCTTCTTTCTATCTTTCTTCCTTTCTCTTCCACTTTGGTTCATTCTTTAGGAATAAGCTTTCATGCTATCTTACAATTCCTATATATCCTCACATTGATAATTACTTAAGTTATTGATCATTGTCCAGGGTAACAGGCATTTTTCTGTGGAAGGGAGATATGCTGAATTTTATCATGAACCAGCTATTGGATTAGTTAGGTTTGACAGTTTCCATATTTACTGATGTTTAAACTCTCCCTGGTCAGTATGGTCACTATTAATAAATTTAATAAATTCAGACATGGAAATAGCTGCGAGGTTGGAGCTATTCAAACTTCCAAGAATACATTGCACAGTAAGAAGGCTGTTGTGATTGCAGCAGGTTGTTGGACTGGGTCTTTGATGCACGACCTGATTAAGCAACCAGATATTGAACTCAACCTTCCTATAAAGCCTCGAAAGGTTTTGGATAAGATGTAACATGCCCATTGAATTATGTACTTTGTTGCATTTTTTTTGTTATCTTATTTTCTTATTGAAGATCTAATAAAGGGTTAAAAGAAAAGTAGATTTAAATAATTTTCAAAGAAAACCATATTATTATTTGTTGACTTTTTATAGATGCACAAGTTCTAGTCATCTATCCCATAGCTACAACCAATTGGCACATCAGATGGAGGAGGGGATGCATGGAAGTGAACTAGGGTGAAATACACCCATTCACATGCTGATGCTCATATGCCAGCCAAACCAGACCATTACTGTTATATCTTATTTCTTTCTCATGGCACTCTGTCATTGTTTACATCATTGTCACTATATTATTAGGAACTTCATTTTCTTCTCCTGTCGATTGGGTGAGGGTGGGGGGTTGAATTGGGAGAGTCATATCTGATTTGGTTCTTCACATGCATATGCTAGTCTGTAGCCACCATTTCTTACTCGTCCCTCTCTGTTAGTGCTTTAGACCATTTCTTTAAGTTCAGCTGATGCCTTGTTTTGCCTAATTTAGTTCAGGTCCTGGATAGTAGGCAACATTAATTCATATGATATTTAAAAGTAAACATGTGAGTATTTGTGGGTATGTAACTGGATGCTCACCTGGTACTAGTATGAACTATACTTTCTTGTTAACTTTTGTTTGATCCCTGCCTCCCCCCTTCTGTGGTACAGTTTCTTGTTAATTCATATATCCATTAATTCTATGGAGGGGTTTCTACATAACCCAACTTACAAACTAATTCTGGAAACAACAAGGAAGAGTATGAAAAGAGAGAAGAGAAATGAAATCAAAAGTTGCTCCATGACTTCTTATCTCAGCGCATGGAATCTGTATTAATCCATTCCTTTATCCCTTTAGCTGGTTATTAACTTCAAATAAGATATTGTTTTACAAGCTCAAGATACAAACACTCAGCAGTTAGAAGAATTTGAAGCTCTTAATGGTCTGTCTGTCTGTCTAAATCAGCCTTAAAAGAATCCAAGATTCTCAATTGTGTCTGGATGTACATTATTTTCAAGAGTTCCCTTCTAAACCTATCCACCTCAAATAGGGAAGTCATTAAGTGAATATCAATATAGAAAAGGTGAAAACCGACGGCCAGAAGAGAAGCATGTAATGCATGATGGCAATTTGATTAATTTTTCTATGTATGGATCTACCTCCCTGTCATAAATTTTTCGCATGAGACCTTTTCTTGTGCCTACTTTTCAATAGATTCAACCTTATATATTTGATATTAATTTACTAGTGAAGCTAAATTTTGCCTCTGTAAACAGGGTCACCTGCTTGTGATAGAGAATTTCAAGTCGTTCAAGCTGAATCATGGAATTATGGAGGCAGGGTATACCAAGCATCAGTCGGCAACCCTTAAAGCTACTGCATCTGATTCAGGGCCTGTCTATAATGCACAAGATTTGTCTGTTTCAATGACGGCAACCATGGATGCGTCAGGCAATCTCGTCCTTGGTAAACTATATCCTGTTGTTGAATTATGTAATCCTCCTGTGTTTTACCCACAACCAGTATGTCTAACCCAATTCAGCTAGATGTGGGTAGCTCCAAGCACCATAGCACCCTTTTTCCTCCCTTGTAATGCAAAATATTAAGGGGTCATTTGGTGTGAGGAATAAGAATAAATAGTCCGATAAAAAAATAGTCCAGGGATAAAATTTTGGTGTCTTGTTTGGTTACCAAGTTTGGGATAACTATCCCACCATTTATACCATCGTGATGGGATAAGTTATCGCTTATACATGGTGGGATAACTTATCCCAGGGTAGCTAATCCCGAGATAATTAATCTTGGGATAACTTGTTCCTAACCAAACAACGTTCTTTTTTTTTATGAAGAAAAGGATTTCATGAAAGAGCATCAGGGTGATGCTAATGACAAAAGTGTACAAAGAAAGAGAGTTAGTTCCCTTATATAAGTAAGCTTGGATCAAAGAGCTAACAAGATCCCAAAAACTGTCAACACTATTAACAGGAGACAATAAGTTCCAACTAAACAGATTGACTAGGCATTTAGTTTTTAGAGTATAGCTTAGAGTTGAGATCCCATCAGAGCATCTGCGATTTCTTTCATTCAAGACGCACCAAAATATTACTGCTGGAATCATTTTCCAGTTCTTCTTGATGGTTTTATCAACTTTCCAAAAATTCCAACTAGAGTAGGCTGCCTTGATATGAGGAAAGACCCAGTGTAGTTGCAGATGCCTGCTACAAAAGGGCATTGCAAAAAAAATGTGGTTGACACTTTCAGATGATGGCACAAATGGCATCCACTGACCAGAACTATTTTCTTCTTGTTACTTGTTTTTTTTTTCTTTTTCCAAGTTCATGTGTTAGTTGTTGCAATTGGTCTTATTTCTTTTCTTTTTTCTGTCAGTATAAGCTTATTTTCTTACGATAAAGGACTGTTGATAGCCAAATCAATGCACTATCTCTAAGGAAACTGGTTATAATGCTGGAAAGAACGTCTACCTACTGTGGATGATCCTTATGTAGACATCTACTGTTTAAATTGCCTCATCTAAATATTTAAACTATTAAATAGGGCAAACTTATCTTTTTGTTGGGCCAAGTACGTGGAAATATATTAGTACGAGTGATAGTGAGATTGAACTCAAAGACCACTTGAATTGTATAAACTATATAATCTAAAAGCTTAAGTTGCTAAAGATGTGACAATAACAACGAAGCCTCATCCCCATACAAGTCAGGGTCGGCTCACTGACCATGTTTACTAATTTAAGCTCAACTTGTGTCATTATCATACCAAAAACTAAAAGTGGAAAATAAGTATGTAATTAGTTACAATTATTATTATTATTATTGTGAAAAGTTCTCTATATTTTTACTGACATAAAAATCCACAATAAGGTCAAATACTCCTACAAAAGCAATAGGTTCAAAATCAATGTACTATCAAGGCTAAAACCTATTCCCATTAGTAGGTATCACCTATATGGATATTTTCCTCTGGTGTGTTCTATCTTTAGCTCTATGTTGCTCGGTCTCTTCAAAAATGTCAAGGGGTGTGTGTCGGATTCGCCAAAAGTAGTGCATATTTGGAGAATCCGACACGGGTGCGGCATCGAAAATGAAGAGTCCACGCAACTTAGCTTTAGCTAAGCTTACATTTGCTAAAGAGGTGGCACTTTATTTTATTTATTTGTTTTAGGTCTACAACTTGTATTTTTAACATAGATCTTTGCCTAATTTCTCATATATTATTTGAAGGTATGGTAAATCCAACTAGGATATATCTCTCGTTGCATGTCTTGGTTAACTTCTCGGATATACTATTCATGATATCTAGAGCCGTTTAGACAACTTTTTCCAAAGTTGTTTAAAAACATATTTTCGGGGATAACTTTGTGCAAAAGAAAATTGTGTTTGAATAGTCGTAGTTCATTGAGGATTTGTGAGTCTTTTGTGAGTGGAAGAAGAGCTTTTAAATGGCAATATACCTTAAAAGTTTCTCTCCATTGAATTTTTTTTTCTGAAATAACTTTCCCCTAAAACTCCTTTAAAAAGCTAAACAGACGTGCTTTCTCGGAAAAAGGATCAACCTTTCAAGCTGTGTAACTTTGGTAGCTGCAGGCACTTGTCCCATTGTATGGTATCTGGTAGTCCATTTATATTGAATAAAATTGTAATGGAAGGAAAAGGAAATATCCATTTTGTGCTACCTTTTATGTCATCTTAATAACTTGGTGAAAATTTGTAATCAATTAATCACATGGCTTGACAGCTAGGCTTTCTTTCTGTTCATCATTTTTTTTTTTTTATTTTTTTTTTTTATAAATCCGAATCCTTGAAGGTAAGTGTGGTTTATATAAATCTTCACTCATGTCTATTCACCAAGATCTTTTCTTGCAGGGAGTAGCCGACAACTTGTTGGGTTTAACACAGAGGTAGATGAATCTGTCATCAACCACATATGGAAGCGGGTTGGAGAGTTCATACCTGCTTTAAGACATGAGTCTCTTGAAGATTTGTGTCAAAGCAGAGAAGTTAGAGTAGGACTGAGACCTTACAGTAAGTGAAATCCAGAAACTTGTCTTGTAGCAATCATGTCTGAACTCCTAAAATAATGCCAAAGTTGCAAGCATGCTCATGCGCTTGACTGTTTTTTGATTTAGTTCCTGATGGAAAGCCTGTCATTGGGCTTGTTCCTGGATTTTCAAACGTCTTTCTTGCTGCGGGGCATGAAGGAGAAGGACTGTCGCTGGTATTTTTCTCTGATCTGCTTCTGCAGATAAACTGAAAGACATCATTTTCTTATAAAAATTGTTCCATTCATTTTAATTTGAAGTCAGCTGTTCTTGCTGACTTTCCGAGTTCTTATATTCTTCTAAGTTGATTTGTTGGCAATCCTTTCTCTTACCAGGCTCTAGGAACAGCTGAAATGATTGCTGATATGGTGTTGGGAAATCCTTCTATAGTAGATGCAGCACCTTTTGCTCTGCTAGGCCGGTGCTTCCACTAAATAGTGAGCCCAATGCCATGATTGAGCATTAATAAAGCCGAAATTTGAATGCCCTCCACCCTGAAGGTCACATCACATTCTTATGTTACTGCTACATGATGTTGCATTTTGGTTATAGCTTTTCGTTCTATCATTTCAGTGCAATAACTGAATAATGGGAAATTACAACTGTTTATACTGGCATGTGGATTTCTCAACAGAGAATGTAGCAATGATAAGTTGATGAATTGGCTCTAGGATGCAATTCACAGGTTTTGAATGAACAGAGATGTAGCTTCTATAGATAGAGACAAGCTAGAACTGTTCCAGCAGAAGATTCATCTTCCCAGCTCTCCAACCACATGGCTCTTATGTAAAACTAAAATAGCAAAATGCTTTTGCTGTGGTTGATTTCCTTATGGATTTAGTGCTTGCAATGCTTCATTTTGAGTTCTATCTGTTCTAGCTCATGCATATGTGCATTTGGGCTCATTTGTTTAGGAATATTTTGCTTGTTTTTGTGTGTGGAGTGGGGTGGGGGTCGGGGTGGAGAGCTGAGTTTGTGCAGTTCAGTTGGTTCAGGTTGATCCTAGCTTTATGGGTCAATTTCGGCAAAACCCAAGTCGACCCATCTATGAATATATTTTTAGCCAAACCACTCAAGCCTAAGGAGTTGAGCAGGTTACACTTTTGTGAGATAATTTTACCCTTGATTTAGAGGGTGTTTGGATTGGCTTAAAAGTTGGTCAAACCTACTTTTAAGTCAGTTTTTGACTTCTGGAAGTGTTGAGCAAATTAAAAAATAACTTAAAATAAGCCAAAAATGACTTAAAATAAGTTAGGAAGTGTTTGGCAAGGTCAAAAAGTGACTTAAAATAAGTCAAAAACCAAAAGTAGTCTCCCCCTACTTTTTATTTTTTGACTTAAAAGTCATTTCAGTTTGACTTCTTATTTTTGACTTAAGAGCTACTTTTTAGCTAAAGACTCATCTTTCAAGCTGTCCAATCCTGTAACCTTATTCTGTGTAAAATAAAAAGAAAAATGTTCTTCATGTGGTTGTGTTTCTCATGGATAAAATGCTCTCAATGTTTATTTGGAGTTTAAGATTTTTTATTTCACTTTAATTTGTAAAAATAGTACTTGCTGTGTGAACTATAAGCATTAGGAGATGGTTAAGGCTCTTCCGTCTGTCCTTTATTATTTTTTGTAAGTATTTACACTTTCTTATACAAGAGGCTTTACATGGGGTATGTTGATGTTGTACTTATACTAGAGGCCTTATTAGGCACTCATTGATAGAGTATTTTATAATAGTGATTCACATGGATATGCTATTAGGTATCCCTATAGCTGTGATACCCTGACATGATTTAACATTGGAGACCGCAGGGTGCAGAAGCTTGTATGGTATATTGGAGGGGCCTTGTCTGTTCTTAAGTTTGGGATCTGCATTTCTTTCCACTATCCTTTTATCCACTTCGTTCAGTTCCTCAGCAAATTGCTCAAACCTTTGCTTTACCCATACATCATCTATCCAATTTGGAGATCGTTGTTGACCCAAGTATACTTCATCAGATGTAGGCGCCGAGAGTACCTCTAATAGTGCCATATATAGGGTGATTTCAGACCTGTTGGGTAACATCTTGAGGAAGAACTTATCTGGGTCATGGAGAAACTCTGCAAACTCTTTTGTCCCTTCCATCGGGATGAAATTCTGACATTTGATTGGGCGATTTAGTGGATGACCCACGTATTCATATTGTCCAAAGTTAACTGAAGCATGAAGACCTGAAGATATCCATATAAGGGTTGTGAGAGCCTCTACTAGGTCAGAGAGAGTAGTCATTGGGTACCACCATGTTTCATTACACTTGTCTCCATGGCCAATTTTCTTAATCTCCGACCACCATTCTTGGATCTCATGGTCCGATCTCAGGGAATTATCATCCTTGTAAAAATGTAGACAATAGTCATTTACCCATCTCTTGGTTGCTACCCAAATTTCTAGTCCATCTGTACCATATGGATAATCTTCAAAGAGAAGCTGAACGCCAGCCAGGCAATCTGGGTTATGGAAAGCCATACCTCTGCGAGTTTTGTTAATGTGTTATTTTGTAGTAGTAATAGTAGCTATAATGTACATAAGCAGATTTAGGGTGATGGAGAAAAATGTTTTCAATTATTTATTTTATCCAAAAAAAAAAGAGGAAAATGTTTTCATATTTACTTTGGGAATCATTCTGGATCATTTGCCATGTATGTTTTAATATAGAATTAGGTGAAATATGGTACTAATATACAAGGTGGAAGATAGCGTATGAAGATAGTGTTTTCTAGTGATAGTTCTGAGTATGAAAAGTTAGTAATAGTGTCTAGTTGTTGGCCTCAAGCATGGATTTGGAGTAAGAATTGGGATATCTCTAAAAGATGATGAAGTAAGAACTGGGGGTATCTTTAAAAGATGATGACTTCCATTAGAGGTGGGACATCACTAAAAAGAAGACGATTTTCACCTATAAGTGGAAAAAGTAGTTCTCTTTCTTTTGATTGAAATTTTTTCTTGGAGAAAGCATTTTCAACAATTTGTGATGACTAACATTGAAAAATAATTTCATGAAGACACATATTCCGTATACCAAACAATTTGTTAGGTCCAGTTCATATCTCCTGCTAGTATACCTTTTCAGTAAATCACCAGGGAGGCTTTGTTCATCAAATCTCCATTCCTTATAGAGTGAAGAAGATAGCTCCATAGAGACTTCACCAGAATAAAGGGTCTTCTCAATGATTCCTCCACCTTTTAAGACAGTACTTCGAGCCAATGCATTAATATGCATAGTGTCCTTGAAGTGAGGATCCAATAACCTGTGAATCGGGTGCATAACACTCAACTGCCTTCTGGTGGCAATAATGAATGGCTCTACAACAGCATGAGTTTTTAGCCTACAATTTCATATACCCATGAATAATGGAAGCAGTCAAATTTGGAAATTCAATGACATGGCAATTGCTACACGAATTTTAGTAATTTTACCAATGGCTGATTAGCTGATGATAACCAGAATCATTTACTCCCACATGAGCTTTAGCAAACTGCCATAAGGCTGCCTCTGATCCATTGCCCCCTGGACGAAATACCCTGTGAATCTCAGTGCCAGGTGAAAGCCCTGGTAAACTTAGTTCTATAGCAAGTGGCTTTAGCGTGGCATCATCCTTTAAGAATAGTAGAGTCCTGGATGCATAGGCACACACACCATTTTTGTTTATTTTTCCTAAAAATGGCATGAGATAGTTGTGGTGGTCCAAGATGAAAATCCTCCATTGGTTCATTGCCTGCAAAATTGAACTGAACTTTTTATGAAATTTTCTATGTTTGTTGAAGCTCTTTCCAGCAACATTCATGGATATTATCTTTTCCTCCATCGTGGTCTTTGGATGATGTGTCATGGGTATACTCTATGCAAAATTCCTTCAAAATGACCGTGTAATTAGTCTGAACATACTTACTTCTTGAAGAGTGAGGCCATCAAGGTTATGTTCTATGTGTGATCGTCTTATTGAACTCCATATTCCATTCTTGCTTTTTGGTGGAAAAGCCTGTGATGTCAAAACACATCCAACAAGATTTGAAACTTATAACACACTGTTACTGAGATACAACCAAG
This sequence comes from Solanum lignicaule, assembly GCA_029582545.1. Lineage (NCBI taxonomy): Eukaryota > Viridiplantae > Streptophyta > Magnoliopsida > Solanales > Solanaceae > Solanum > Solanum lignicaule. The sequence goes on from JAJOOF010005329.1 coordinate 10,572, forward strand.
AGTAATTTTAAAACATAGTCAAAAGTAGGGTAAATTTGGACTCATTTTCTCAAAGAAAATTTGTGTACACCCCAACCCCCTCATGTTGGAACTCCATTAATGGAAGGGGAAATATGAGACGATTTGCTAATGGTAAGGATATGAATGGGCCACAAGTTTTGTCAGAGTACAATCTTGAGCAAATTTAGATAGTACAAGGGGATTAGTCAAACACAATCTATTAATCAAATACTAGAAACAACACTTCTGAAATCTTCTTCTTTGGTTAATATAAGATGTGGACTCATAAATAGGTATGTGTTGTTTTATAATTATCCATCTAATCCTCTTATTTCTCATAAGGGAGAATACATAAAAACTCCCTTAAACTACTCCATGATTATTTTTTTTTAAAAAAAACTTAATTTTGCCAAGGGCCTATGTACCTTCTATAGTTGTTCAAAGTGGTATTTATACCCCTTTCCAATCCATGTGGAATTTGCAGTGCTTGCACAACCGTTCAGTGTGCGTGAAAAGCTCCTAAATTATTGTAATTTACAATTTCTTATATTTTTCAACTCCTCATTTCCTTTTTCTCTTCTCCCACTGATCACCTCCACCTACCCTACCACCAGTGTAGCACCAACAAAATCCACTCCTCCAACTCCTGGTTTTCCTCATCAGATTACCACCCCCAACTGCTTCATCCCCCCCATCTCCGCGCCGCCCCCAAGTTTCATCTCCATCACCTACCATAACTTCACATGTTCCACCAAATTGTCACTAAAATTCATATTTTCAACGAAATCTATCGAACCCGTGCTCGTTTGAAACTGTTTTTGACCCCTCTCTATTGGAAATCTCAGGTTTCTGATGGGAACGTCCGTCAGTAAAATATATTAAGGATATGCAATCAAAATATCATCTCTTTGAAACTCCACAAATTCTTTATCTTTTCATCTCTTCTTTTGTATTTTTTTCCCCTTTGCTAATTTTTTTATTTTTGTAACTTGTCAATACTAAATCAAGACACTATGAGAAGGAAGCAAATCAAGCAAATTTACAGACTACATGCTTTTCTGGTTCTTCCTCTAACACCACACGATCATCAACCAAACTCTTACATGACATTTATAGGAAATTCATGCCATCTAAGATATGGGAAAAAATAATAATCAGGTTTTGGGGTAAGAAGAAGAAGAAATGGGGGAGTTGAGGGTGCCTCTCTTAGTGAATAAAGAATAAAGGATGAAGAAGGAATTGGTTTTGGGGGAGGGACGTCTGATATAAAAAAGTAGTAGTGGTGGTACTGCTTAGGGGGGTGTCTTGGAAGAAGAAGACGGAATCTGGGGGATAAGATAAGAAAAAATATGAATAAAAAGAAAAATATGATAAAGGGGTCTTTTTTTATGAAGTCTGATATATACTAGATGGGAATACAGGAGGTATATAGCTATTGCTGCATACTAGTTGGGCATAGGTTTTAGTCTTGTTAGTGGACTTATAATATTATTGTTATTATTACTGTTTTATATATATATATATATATATAAAACTTATTTTTCACTTTTATTTTAATTGGTAGGATGATAACATGAGTTGAGCTTAAATGGAGAAGTGGAGATTCATTTAGCTGACTCTACTTGTTTGGGACTGAGGGGGAGTGTTCTTGTTGTTTGCCAGTGGGTGTACCACAGTATACCGAAAATCTGGTTGTTTCGTTTGTGTGGTAATAGGTTCATTTCGAACAAGTCCGGGGATTGAGGGTTTTGGGGTGGGCAGTCGGTGCATAGGACTGTTGCAAAGTTTAGATGTTTTTTTGAATAGGAGACTAGCTTAGGGAGATCTTTATGTGTTCTTCCTTCTCATAAAATTCATTCATTATCATCATGAGAAAGCACATATCGTTAGTATTAGATCTATATTTGCATTCCCTAGTAAGAAAATATGAAGCTTCTGGTTTCGCTTATCATGATTCTGTTAAGAATACACATCATACCTGCAAACACTGAATTACAGTTGCATTAATTCCTGCAAGCATCTGGCGCCCAAACTCCTCATCATCCTTCCACACCAATTCGTTCCCTGTGCATGAAATAATCCAGACATGAAACAAAACTTGTCTTGGAGAAGGAAGATTCAATAACCTTATATTCATAAAACCAGCATCACCTGCAAATAACTGAGGCATTGGAAACTTTGTAGTATAATCTTTGATTCCTTGTCCAATCTCCTTCAAAATCTCTTTTGGTAGATGAGCTTCCAATTTCTTTATCATCCATTCTTCCACCCCTTGGCTTTTCTTCCCCGAAAATAGCTCTTTGATCTCATTGAATGACTTGAATTGGTTGGTTTCTTCTCTTGACACAGATCTCCCCTGAGAAACTACAAAGTGCAAAGTTGCCTGGATCACTTTCTTCGCAAACTCTGATTGTTTCTGGGGGTTAAATCTTTCATCCGGAGGGATGCAGCTGTCTATCTTGAACATCATCCCCTTCACATTTTCTGTTTGAAGAGTAACAGTTTAAGAAGAAGAATAACGCAGTCCGTATGATTTCTGTGACCAGAAAGTTATATTAGAAGGGAGAAAATTTCTTGCCTGAGTGAATATGTGGTTCACCAGTTTTTCCTCTCCTTGGATATGGATAGTGAATTGAACCTCCTAAAATAGGTCTTTCCCTTCGCTGAGGATCACAGAGATCATTATAGAAATCATAGTCATAAGCCCGATGCCATTCTCTAATTCTCCCTGCAGTTCCATCTCCTCTCAATGTATCAAGTTCTTGTTTCCTCAGTTGCAGCAGACCATTTGGTGTTTGGCTTGGAAGATAACACTAAAAATCATAAGATGGTCAAAGACACTACATATCTGTTGCTGAAAGATACTACATGTTATGAGAAATGCTCTACTCACAGTATTTGAGAAGAAAATCCTTTCCTTTTGCATTAAATGATTGGGATATATCCAAGAATTGCATTCAAAATGAACCATTTGTTTGAATTCAACTTGGAGAGATAGTGATTGAAGAAAAAACTTGTCTTTGTGTTGGTTCCAGATGACAAAAGCTCCTACAAATCCAAAATCTCGGTCAGCCTCAAATGTCAATTCATACTTAATACATGTGTTGCCATTAAGCTTGTTGTGGATACGTTTCCCATGATTCAGATGCACTTCTTGACTCAGCTTTCCTTTCGCCGTACCTATCCAAATGGAAGAAGGAACAGAAGCAAGTCTATTGTAAGTGATAGCAAAAACTAGTTGTCATAGTTATACACATACATATATATCAAGTTAGCTCACTTGAGTCATTCAGACTATATAATTGAATACGAATAGGTTTTGCAAGGCCTGACTTTGCATGAGTATGTTGAATAATGATTTCTCCTTTAATGGACTCTGCATGTTTCTTGCTTTCAGACAATTGAGCCTTGACACTTCCTTGAAACTTATTCAAGCAATCAATCATCCTTGAACGTTGTCTCGTATGTACCATGGCTGGTGTCCAAATAGTATCTGAAATTTTCTGATCATCCACTTTATAAATGTGATATAGAGAAAGGTAATGTGAGGAGATGAATTTACAAGATGAAGAAAGATAGTCATAACTTGAGTTTTTAGCATTGCATCAGATTCATTGACTTGCTTTGAGGTTTTCTTGCTAGTGCTCCACCAGATTCTTATATGCTAAAGCACTAAAACTTATTTTACTAGAGGTATGCCTTTGAGTCCTACCAAGTTCCCATTTCTATGGGTTCAACATATAATAATATATATACATTTCAATTTTTTTTAATTAGTCTAGTGTTAAAGAATTTATAGGCCTCTGCATATAATGGATTGTGGGAGTAGAATGAGTACAATAGGATAAAACATATTTCATGTTAAGTATTTAAAGGTCCTATTGTTAGTTCAAAATTAACTCTTTACTATTTTATCACAAGAAATATAAAATAAAGTATTCAAAATCAGTTTCTATTGTTAACTTGACTAAGCAAATGTGCCGTGCGTTGCGTGGATTTTAAAATATAATAATATTTTAATTTAAACTAACTAATATGAATTATTATTGAGTAATAGAAGTGTATTTGTAATCATATATAATTATTAGGGAACTTATCTGCGCTTCACGTGAAATAAAAAAAATTACACCACCGGTTTGGTCATAAGAAATTATAAATTAAACTTCTTTTTGAAATTTTTTACTTTATTTGAATATTAATTTGACCATGAAAATTCGAATTGAACCTTATTTATATTTTGTTTTAAGCAAATATAAAAAAATATGTATAAAAATAACTTTTTGACAGACTTTTGACTATATTTTTGTCCACCCAAGTTATTTATATATTTAGTCTTTGCTATTCAAGAAATATTTAAATGAAAACATGATATCAAAAATTTCTCAAAAAAACACACTTTATTATATCACTCGAAAAAGAATATAAACTAAACAAACTTTCATCAGTTTTCTACTCATACTCACCACTCTAATATTTTGGATTCATGAATTGAAGATGTTTCAGGAAATGTTACTATTCATTTGAGTGCAGGTGTAAATATAGCGATTTTCAAATTATTTTATTAAGTTATGAAATTTTTTAAATTTTCAAAACACATAATACATACTACTACAATGAAAATAATATGTTCAATCTATTTGAGAATTTTTAGAAAAGACAATGAAAAAAATATACATGCTTCATTAACTTGGTATATAAGATAGTAATCCAAATTAATAGAGGAATTGTATGACGTATTAATAAAATAAATTGAATTGAATTATCATGTTGAAAAAATTCAAAACAAACATGAAAAAAAAGAGATGCTATAAAAATTAAAAGCCACTTCATAAGACCATTTATTACATTTTCTTAAACATAAATTTATGTTAACATATTTATTGAATTTCAATTAACATTACAAGTTCATATGAGTTACAATCTTTTCACCTCACCCATTTTCTCGTATTCCTCATAAATTTACATTGAACATTCTATTATAAATATTAAGTGCCAATGTTTTTGAATGAATACTAAATCATGTTTCAATCTTCAATTTTTTTTTTATCATGTGTCCAATTTATTTCACAATTAAAGTGTTAAATGAAAGAAGGGTGCAAATAATATTTTATTTCATAAAGAGGCATCATATCATCTTGTCTATTCCTATCTATATAAAATTATGTGTTAACTTAAAAATATCTAAAAATTGTCAATGCATACATTTGGCCCTATTAATTAATTAAGAATGTGTTGGCATAACCTTTCTAATACAAGTCAAGCTTTAAGACGATGATGATTTGAATGGTGGTAGAATTGTCATTATTTTTGTCTTGACAATTATCTTTTCTTCCTGAAATCATTCGTCTTTTGATCTTTTTTGTATTGTTAGGTTTTTTCCTTCCTCTTTCTGAAAATCGAATGAAAAAAATTAAGATTTTTTATTGAAAAAAAATGTGTTTAAGTATTATGAATGAACACATGGAAAGAAATCAAGAATTTTTTTAGAAAATGATATTATGAGATTAATATAATATAAATTTATATCACTAATATCATTCGATGAAAATTTATAAAGTCAAAAGAATTGATGGAAAATAATTATAGATCATGAAAAATTACAAAGAAATTATTTAAGAAAAAAAATAAAGGCAAAGGAAGAGTACACAAAAGTTATTACATGACGAAAACTCACACATCAAAGTCTCAATTCAACATAGGAAACAATCACCTACTCAAAGTTATTGCATTTGGAAGTATAAATACATATCAAAATTCAAAATCTTAAATCAAAAGTGTAAAATAATCATGCATTTATATTGAATAAAAAAAAAAGAAAAAGGCAAAGAATAAAATGTTGTTTATACCTTAACGTAGGTTTACTTTTCCTGTCCATAGCATTGGACATAAAGATAATTTAAACCATTGTCAATGTTTTCTTCAACTAAATGAATCAAAGACAAACTAAAAGAAGAAAATAAAAAATAAAGTACTTGAAAAGTATTATATTTTTGAAACTCCGAAACATTTTTCACACTTTGCATATTTATACTACTTATAGAACAACTAAAAAAGAAAGAAGTGGGGACAAATTATTACCTTGAAAATGCAGCTTCATAACCAAAATAATATTTAATAGCAGAAGTCAAATTTTTGTCTCTTTGAATTCGTTTGTAACAAATCTCATACTTATTGGGAGACAATGAATTTTCATCATATATAATTACATTGAACAGTTACAAAGTATTAATACATCTTTTCTAGACTAGAAGGTAAATGCAATTAGATGTGACTATTCAAGAATAAAAACATATTTCAAATTAAGCTAAAGAAGTAATAATATAGGTAAGAAAATAGACAAAACAATGTACCCTTCGGGGTGGCCCAGTGGTTTGGACTTGGGACTTCCATGTTGGAGGTCTCAAGTTCGAAATCCCTTGCCAGCGTTTGCCTTCTGGGTCGAGCTTGTCGCACCGGGCTTGCCTAGTGCGGGTTACCTCTCCTATGTGGTTTGCGAGCTATTGCATAGGAGCGGGGGTTTTACCCTGTGCGCACCCAAAGGGTAGCAGCTGTGGGTTTTCCTTGTCATCAAAAAAAAAAAAATAGACAAAAAATGTAGAGTGATAAGATAGAAAAGTTTTCTTATTCTTCCAAGTATATTCAAGTGTTTCTTAAATCTTCAAGTGCATAACATAATCTTCAAGACCTCTATTTATATTGTTACATAAAGACATATAAAGGATAACAATAAACATGACATTAGTTCTTAGAATGTGGGGAAGATTAAGGGGTGTGGACGATAAAAAAAGAGGTGGTGGAGGTGTGAGTTTATTACACATAATGGTGGAATTACATCTTGAAATTATGGACATCTACATTAATATAACATATTTACAATAAAACAGATTATTCAACAATTATATAAATATTAACTACATTAAAAATGAGGAGAAATTACAATAAAACATTGATTATTCAACAATTATATAAATATTAACTACATTAAAAATGAGGAGAAAAACTATCAAATGCCCAAAAAAAAGGAGAAAAAAGATAAATAGGAATGAAGGTCATAGATATGCGTCACATCACCTTGTCTACATTTAGCTTTATGATATATATATATATATATATATATATAGATATAGATTAAATAATCAAATAAATGGAGGAATAATAATTGTCATTTTCTTTTTTATATAATAAGAAAATACCCACAAGGAAAAAAAGACTGATGAGACTTTTAATTTTTGCAAATTATGGGAATTGAGTGGAGTAGTAAATTTTTAGACATTCAATTTTGTACATTAAAGAATAAAATAAATGGAGGAGTAGTAATTATCATTTTTATTTTTTATATATAATATAAAAAATAAAAAAATATTTGGCATGTGAAGAGTCTTTGATATACATAAATGTTTCTTCATTAATATAATATTCATTTATAATAAATTAATAATACTTTCACAATAAATTAAATATTTTAAATATGAAAAAGGGAAAAAAAGGAAAAAGAAAAAGAAAAATGGGAATGGAGATCATAGAGAGGTGCCACATCACCTTATATATATAGATAGATAGATTATTTTATATCTATACATCTAACAAAATTTTATCCTAATCTATGTGCAATGAGAATATATACTTCAAAGACATCAAACATTATTCTAACAATTTCTCCTTCGTATAATGAAGATTAATAGCATATAAGATGTGTGTTGAATTGAAATTTATGCTAATTAATTAAATTTTAAATTCACAGATCAATCTAATACCTAGTATTAAAAATATTAACTCTACTTTTAATATAATTTACAAAGCATGTTGCAACCTCTTTAGCACATTCCTCTCTCGTTCAATCCTGCAAAATAAGATGATATTCATTTAATCAAATATAATTTCATAAAATAAGAATTTTAAAAAAATGAATTTCAATGATCAATAAAAAAATTATAATCAAATTAATATGTACGACATAAAAATAAACTATCTTTTAATGCAAAGAAAACTTTGAGAGACGAAAAATGGGTCATTCCTTTGATTTACTATAAATATTTTTTTATTTTATAGATTTTTGGATTTGTCTAGCCTTTTTAAAATATGTTGTAGGTTTTATACTTTAGTAATACGTATAACTTAATACTGAAAGCTAATATTAGGATTCTATTTTAACATATCAACTTAGTATTTAGATTATTAGAAACATATCAACACAAAAATAAAAAATAAAAATATTTACAAAATCAAAATTTTCAGAGTATTTAACTTTGTAAATTTTTTAGGAATCACACAGTGTATGAAGCAAATTACATTCTATTTCTATCCTTTTTCAATTTACAAAAATCCCTCAAAATAATGCATCTAGATACATAGCAAACCCGACTACATTAAATATAATATATTAGACAACTTGTCTATTAAGATTTAAAAGAATATTAAACGTAAAATTAAATGTTAGTTCCCCAAATCACGCAAGTCAAATTAATGTCAATCTCTCCCAAATCCTAATAGCTTCAAACAATTCAAATTTAAAATTTTCTTCTCTCATATCTCTCCCAAATCGTAATAGATTAAAAAGAAGTCAAAAACAATAGCTGATACATGATGAATATGTCTATTTTGTTGAGACATTCATGCATTTGGGAAAGCGAGATGAGTTATGAGCGATACAAAAATGATGGAATAATTGTTGGACAAACAGTCTCATCAACTTGGAGAATGCTAGTTGTCCCCATGGAAACTGTCCATACCTCCCATCTTTAACCATTTTGAAATCAAGCTATTTGTCCCCATGGAAACTGTCCGTACCTCCCATCTTCAACCGTTATGAAATTGTCAATAGATATCGGTGTATCACCAAGTTGCGAAAACATGAATATGTGGATAAAGTATAGAATTGCCATTTGAACGACATCCTGATTGTTATGCCATTCACCTATCTAATATCGTTGAATCAACATCCTTCCTTACACTTGTTTTGCACTAGGGAAGTACCTTTTAAAAAACCTGCTCGTAGTGAATTCTGAATATCTAAAACAGTGTTTTTGACAGCGAAAGGCGACAAAAGGCAACAAGAACCTGCCTCGCCACGAGGCGAGGGGATCACCTTTTTGAATTGAGGCACCAATTAATACCAAAAATTAATTTTTTTTAATTACATATATAAATATCCAAAATCTTAATAGCAATAAAATATATTAGCAAATATTTCAATTCAAAAACTAATAGTAGATACTAAAAGTCTAGAACTTGAATGACTCAATAATTCATAAGACAATTGACAAGCAATACTAGAACTCTAAAGTTCTATTCTTCTACAAGATTATCCAAATATTGAATATCAACATCCTCTTCATCATGATTATATTGCTCACTAGTCACTATCATTGAAAACATAGCACTCAACTACTCACTACAACTGAAAAACAGAGTAGAGCAGAAGAAGAAAAGAAGAGAAGAACTAGAAGAGAAGAAGAGAAGAAGAAGAAGAAGAAAGTCTCGTACTTGAGCTGAGCAGCAGTCGCGAAAAAGGTCTCGAAGGGGTTGCGACTCGCGAAAAACTGAGGAGAAGAGGAGCGCAGGTTTTGCGAAGGTGAAGGTTTGCAAAAATACCCCCAATTTTTTTTAATCTTGGCTTTTAATTATTAAATCAGACATTTTAAAAAACTAATTAAAAGGCGAAGCCAGTTGCCTCGCCATGTCGCCATAGCTCACCATTTTGAAATTGCTTCGCCTCGCTGGAGATAGGTGATGGTGCCTCGCCTCGCTTTGTCACCAAAGGTGAAAGGTGAGCACCTTAAACAACACTGATCTAAAATCATCATAATTGCCTTGCATTTTAGTCTGGTTATGATGACAAATTCTTTGATACTAAAATGCAATATATTCCCATTTGCATGACGAATGTGAAGCTCATTGGTATTGTCTTGCTCCAACTCAAGAAGCAACAAATACTTTGTAATTTGACCTTGATAGCTACAATTAGGAATGTTGAGGTATTGACCCAATTATAATTTTTTTGAATAACTTAATACCTTCAACCCCTATGGACAACTTTAAATCATCTACAAAACTCATGTTGTAAGTAGAACTAAACCTTAATGAGTTGGCTGAAATTTGTTTTATAATGTATTTCATAGACTGCATTGAAAAAAATATGAACAACAATAAAATAATAAAATATACTTGATACATACGGACTAAGACCACTTTGCGACTAAAATGTATCATATATCTGTATCTTCTGATACACATGCCTCCAAATTACAGTACAATATTCATGATACATTTTATAACTTGATACAATGTAAGTGATACATTAATGTATAATTTATGTATCAATTACTTCTGTATTGAACATTATAACAATTACTCAAAGATTGAACAAAATTAGGGTTTTATATATCAATACAATAAATTTAAATCGTGATACATTGCATTATGAAGGTATTATTGTATGGGTAATGTATCAGAACATTGAAACTACTAAAAAGGATATATTAAAAATTAAAATAAAGTAAATACACCGAAAATCTATACCTTAGTTAGCGTAGGGCGAGAAATTATAAATCCAACTTTTCTAACCTTTTTTTTGAGGATTTTTTCGATAGTCACTTTAGAGGACGAAGGTACATCCTTCTTCTCCTTCTCTTTCTCCATGCTCTGATTCGTCATTGATAATGGATCGTGCAACCGTTTGGATATGTTTTCAGTCAAATCATCATCGTCAGAATCATAAACACGATCAACATTAGGTGAGGCTAACTGGGTAGTCCCAATACTAACAGGTGTATCATCCATATGTATCAGAACTTTGTAGATGAAAAATAATTTAAAAAAAATTGAACAAAAAAAGAAAAACGGTAAGTTGAAGAAGTAGAAAAAGTACCTATTGAGAAAGTTGAAATCGATTGATTGGAGAGAGAACAAATTTAAAATTAAAAAATGTAATGAATGAAGTAACTGCCGATATTGAGGGAGTGAAAATAGGAAGAGATTGATGGAGTGAAAATAGGAAGAGAGAAACGTGTATGTGGGAGTTGAAGAGTTATGTATCCGGATGAGTGTGATTTTAGAGGAAAAAGATAAATTTTTGTAATATTTTGGAATGGTAGGAAATAATAAAAAATATGGTAAAAAGTAGTTAGAATTTTTTCCTTTTTTTCTAACAATTGCTTCTTTGTTTTGTAGCATTGTTGAATTGTAAAATTTAAAGAAAAATGTTCTAACTACATATCCTTTTTGCCATATTTTCTATTATTCCCTGCTATTTCAAAATATTACAAAAATTCATCTTTTTCCTCTAAAATCACACCCATCCGGATACATAACTTCTTAACTCCACATCTACGTTTTTCTCTTCCTATTTTCACTCCATCAATATTTTCCTATTTTCACTCCCTCAATCACAATAGTTACTTCATTTGTTACATTTTTGAATTTCAAATTTGTTATCTCTCTGGTCAATTGATTTCAACTTCTTCAATATGTAGTTTTTCTTCTTCTCCAACTTACAGTTATTCGTTTAATTCTATTTTTTTTTAATTCTTTTACAAAATCCTGATACATATCCAGTTAGCTTCACCTAATGTTGATCGTGTTTATGATTCTGACGAGATGATTGGACTGAAAACAGACCCAAACGATTGTATGATCCATTATCAATGACGAATCAAAATGTGAAAAAGACGAAGTCAAAAAGGGAGGTAACCTTCGTCTTCTAAAGTGATTGTGGAAACCCCCCCCCCCCCACCCCCCCAAAAAAAAGGTATAAAAATTGAATTCTTAATTTCTCGCCTTACACTACCTAAGGTATAGATTTTGTTTCAATGTTCTAATACAATTTTCATACAATAATATCTTCATAATGCAATGTATCACAATTTAAATTTACTGTGTTGATATATAAAATTCTATTTTTGTTTAATCTTTGAATAGTTGTTATAATGTTCTATACAAAAGAAATTGATACATAAATTATACCTTAATGTATCACTTACATTGTATCAAGTTATAAAATGTATCATGAATACTGTACTGTAATTTGGAGGCATGTGTATCAGATAAAAACACATGATGTACTTGATACATAAATAAAACATAATCTGTCATTTACATTATATCAAGTTATAATGAGCACCAGATACAAATATAAATATATGATATATTTACATTATATCAAGTTGTAATCTGTATAAGATACAAATTTGGATCCATATGTATAAGATACACATATATGATACATTGTAGTTGTAAAGGTGTCTTAGTCAGTATGTATCAAGAACATAAATTTATTATTTTTAATTGTTCATATTTTTTCAATGCTGTCTATGGAATACGTTATAAAACAAATTTCAACCCACTCATTAAAGTTTGGTTCCACTTACAACATGAATTTTGTAGATGATTTCAAGTTGTCCATAGAAGTTGAATGTATTGAGTTATTCAAAATAAATATATTTAGGTCATACCTCAATATCTCTAATTGTAACTATCAAGGCCAAATCACAAAGTGTCTGTTGCTTTTTGAGTTGGAGCAGGACAACACCAATGAGCTTCACATTGGTCATGCAAATGAGAATATTTTACATTTTAGTATTAAAGAGTATGCCGTCATAACCGGGCTGAAATGCACATGCAATTCTAATAATTTTAGATATTTGAAATTCACTCCGAGCAGATTGTTTGAAAGGTACTTTCCTGGTGCAAAAACAAGTGTAAGCAAATGATGTTTGGTTCAACGATTTCAGACGGGCGAATGAGATAACAACCAAGATGCCGTTCAAATGACAGTTCTATACTTTATCCACATATTCGTGTTTTCGCAACTTGGTGATACACCGATATCTATTGACGATTTCATAATGGTTGAAGATGGGAGGTATGCACAGTTTCCATGGGGACAAATGGCATTCTTCAAGTTGATGAAACATTGAGGCAAGAGTTCACATTGACTAAATAGATGTATCAATTAGTCGGCATGCCATATGCACTCAATGTATGAACTTACGAGTGTGATTCTGAAATTAATGAAGAAGTTGCGATCAAAGAGGAAAATTATATTTCAAGGATATGCAACTGGCGAGTCATGGTTGTCACGCAATAATTTGAAATATTTATGACTAGCATTTTTATCAAATGTAAGGTTCATATTCGTTGTTTTAAATTGGAATAAAGTTTTTATTGTTGTAAAACTAAAGCAAATAAGACAAGAAATATAGTAGATGAAAGCAATAGAAATAGGGAGACAAGAGATTCGAGTTTTTTTTATTATTATAAGTCTTCAAGTGTATACAATATGAACTCTTATGCCTCTATTTATAGTGTAACATAGAGGCTTACAAAAGGTTAGTCATAAGCATGACATTAACATGAATATAATGGAGGAGGTTATGGAAGTGAAAGGTTACAAGAATAATGGTTATAAAGTTGGAGGTTATGGAGGTTATGGTTATCTTCATAATGGAGGAAAGTAATGAAGATAATGGGTGAGAGTAACTTCTTGGTGTAATGGACATTCACACTATAATATTTTATAACACTCCCCTTTGGATGTCCATAGATAATATGCCTCGTTAAAACCTTACTAGGAAAAATCCTATGAGAAAAAAATCCTAGTGAAGGAAAAAGTGTACACATAACTTTTAATACGCTTTGAATGTTGCCTCATTAAAAACTTTACCAGGAAAACCCAATTGGGATAAAACCATGATTAAGGAAAAGAGTACAACGCATATTTTTCTGCCCTCCCGATAAAAACTTTACTTGATATCTCGGAGACGATGCAATCCAATCTTATATAAAAATTTCTCAAATATTGATGTTGACAATCCTTAGTGAATAAGTTTACAAGATTATCACTTGAATGGGTCTTTGAACGTCTATCTCACCATTTTGTTGAAGATCATGTGTGAAAAAGACTTTTGGTGAAATATGCTTTGTCCGATCTCCTTTGATTGTATCCTTCCTTCAATTGAGCTATATATTATTTTCGTATATGGTGGCTGAAATATCCTTTTCAAAAGAAAATAACATATTTTCAGAATATGATAGATTATGATTCCAACCAAACATTCCCGACCTAATTCATAGATCAATATTATTTCTGCATGATTTGAAGAAGTGGTTACTAATGTGATTCTTTGAATGCCAAGATATTGTTGTGTCTCCATATGTAAATAAATAATCCATTTGCAACCGAGCTTTATGCATATCAAATAAATATTCTGCATCTACATAATCAAATCATTTCTGACTCGGAGATTGAGCATTTCAATTTTATTGAAGCTCGTCTTTTCTTCTTAAAGAAAATCACACATCTTCTATGTGTTGAGTCACTTGCTTTGTTAGTCTCTCGTCATAACTTGAATGATACTATGACAATACCTTCACATAACTTTCATTATGTATATAAAATAATCTTCTAGCATTTGCATAACCAGCAATCTGTAAGTGCACCTATTACACTAATACATGACATTTTAAATCATTTTCATGATATCAAAAAGATTCTTTCTCTGCATTAAGCAGTCTCAGAACCATTGGGTACTCAATGAAATTGCTTTAAGACCTTTAAAATCCTTCAAGGATTTTCATTAACCTTCATCGTCTAGTTAGACATAATAATCATTCATTATACATATTCAAGTATTTTATCTATTGCTAGACAGAAACAAGTTTCATTGCAGCCACCACTGGAGTATATATCTCTATTTAATAATGTTAGGATTTTTGTGAAAATCCGTTACGCCCCGAGGCACAAACCACACTTTATATCTTACGGTTATACTTTCACACAATGATTCATTTGTACCACACTGACATTATATTTTGATCCATGAACTATAAGATCAAAAACATCACTTTTCTAAGTGAAACAAAATATACTTGAATAGTACCAATCATTTATCTGTCCACACTATATGACAGATTCGAATTTAAGATCACGGTAACCATTTATAGCATTGAGTGCTACTTCATATCAAAGATACCATCGACGGTCATTTTGATATCGATTCCAATACGACATAACTTACCGAGATCTCTTCATTTTTCATCATTTTTAGGTACCTGAACCTTTGCCAAGGTTTTATGAAGTGTTATGTCATAGTCCTCTTTCAAAGAACTTACCTCATTATCATGACCATTTTGATAATTTGCTCATCTCCTTCCTCAAGGAGTTTTACGTTTGGAATCGATTGGTCTATCACGCTTCTGGCGTACCATAGACTCTTTCCTTCAAGGACTATTTATTGGAGCATTTTCAGCTTAATTAAAATATTGAGTTAGCAAATACATCTGACAAATTATTTGCAACATCTTGCAAATGAGTTCACATTTTTTTTTAACAAGGATCTAGATAATTCATCCACACATAATTTTTAGCTTCTAAACATATCTCCCCCTAATGTTAGAAAATCTAACATTTTTCCCCAACCTCATTTGGGGATCCATCTTTGTGCGTGGTGGAGCAATAAAATCATATGTGCACACATCAAAAAAAATTTAGATGAAAATTATTTGGTTCAGGACCCTGAACCAATTGTGATGGGAGAGCCTTGTTGGCTTGATGCATACACGTTAAATAAACTCATCTAATACCAAATTTTATTTGAGAGATTTGTTCTCATAATCAATGGTCTAGCTATAATTGGATGCAAACAATTTCTGCTAAACCAACCAGTATTATCAACATAATTTTATAGTTTGGAACTGTGCTCTTAATTAACAATTTGAGCAAACAACCTTACCAAAACCAATTTGTAAGTTGATACAAATGCACATGTGACCATACCATAGATGCATCTATTAAATCATAATAGTAAGCGGTCCACATGGCAGGTGATCGGGCCCATATTCACCTTTTTATATGTTCCAAATAATTTCAGTGGATACAATCCCAACCTTAGCTGGTACAATGATCATTTTATCATGAGAACAAGCAGTACATGAGAATTCTGGAAGAATCTTTTATTTCTTCAACATATAACCACATGAATTATCAATTCTTTTGCATCACATTTGAACCGAAATGGTCAACCGATTATGCCAACTGATATTTATTCTAGTAAACTTCTAGTTTCCTTTTGCATGCGATTCCATCATCATGCCTATATTTGTATACAACAAACAAGAGAAAGACGGGTAACCTTTTATGTAAATATTCATAATCCGCTTTGATTGTAGTAATCTGAAGATATTTAATCTTTCAATAATTTACAGTCTCAATATAATATTTTTTTCAATTCCTTCGAAACTTAAAAAGTTTCTTTTGAGACTTACTACAACCTCAATATTATGAACTATTTTCATTTCTGAATAGTAACAAATTAGTTTTTCCGAAACTCTTAATTAAGTTTGTGTACTGCCACAAATTTCACAACACCATTCTTATGGTGACCATCTCCTTCAAGTAGAAAATTATTATTATTGTCATGGTTAAAATTATTACATGCAAGACTTATTTTTTGACAACTAATGACAAATTTGTGTTGCCACACAACAACATTTATTTTGGTCATGACCACAACCTTTATAGAAAATAATTATTTCTTTCTTTTGTCCTCCAATAGTTCATAATAAAACATCCACAATATTTGTGTAGTACTTAAAGTATATGACTAAATGACCATTTATGTCAAAATATCTCTTTTCAATCTCTCAAACCTCCCGTAGAGGTGAGATGTGACATTTATCCAACAATACATGAACATGTTCTTATCCATAAGAACACAAGTCACATTTTCTTTATGAAATGGACCATAACCATTTGAACATGCTCAATAAGTTTTTATTAGAAACTCATTGTCATGCTTTCACATTTATCAAATTTATGTGACTCACCTCAACATCACTTTAAGAGGTCAAATGTACTACCACTTTGTATTCCTTTATTTTGATGGAGGATTTACAAAACTTTTAAAATTGGGTTGCACCAAAAATAATGTGGCCAATAACTTTTCATACCACTTTAATGGATAAAAATTACCTTCATATTTTGAAGGATCATCTTAAGAACCCATACTGTTCTTCCTTTTAATTACCATAATGATGACCATCAACATTTTACCCCGCCCATATTCATATAGTAAATCACTTGTCATTTTTCATACATATTATACACTGCTACCACATTCACATAAGAGAATGGAGCAAATCAATTGGGTGGATTTCATGACTTTTCACCAAAAGTTCATCATTATGCCTTAGTCATTATCATATTATCACTATAGTGCATTAGGACTTAAATCCAACATATTATTATCATGATGCACCGAGACTTTAACTCGTTGTCTTACCCACTTGGTGCGATGAAAACGCTCAATCATTGTCCTAATAAACCAAAGCGTTACCAAAAAAATAAATATCGAAACCCATAAATATAATCCGAATTTGACTTAAAACATAAGAAAAATGAAAAAAATCAATTATTAGAACAACATGTTAGAATCATGTAAAAGTCCCAAGTTAAAATGAATTAAAACCTTTTAACATTCCTTCTCAATATTGTTACGAAGATTTAACATAATTTACTAACCATTTTAAAATAATCACAAAATAAACTTTGTTAGTACAAATAATATATTAATAACTCAACAAGTAAATGTTTAGATAAAGAAAAATAAAGAGGTACAAAAGTAATCAATACTGATAATCCAATCAATATGTATATGCCACATAACTCAATAACTTATCTTTTAATAAAACAAGATCATAAAGACCAATTTCTTTACAAATTATTAACTTACAAAACTAATTTTACTTTTTAAATATATAAGTGATCAAATTAGAAGTTTGCTCAAAGTAAAAGCAACTTGCTGGACTCATATGATTTTGAGATGGTAAGAAAACTAATGATGCATAATCAAAAGTAAAATATAAAATAGATTATATAGTAATTTACCTTGTTTCCGAGAAAAAAATAAACACAAATATTTTTACCTTCTTTATATTTACTTTGCTTCAATCCTTCAATAGTAGAACAATCGTGCTGATAACGTGTTGTAAAACTAAAGCAAAATAAGACAAGAAATATAGAAGATGAAAGCAATAGAAATAGAGAGACAAGAGATGAGAGTTTTTCTTATTATTTCAAGTCTTCAAGTGTATACAATATGAACCCTTATGCCTCTATTTATAGTGTAGTATAGAGGCATACAAAATGTTAGTCATAAACATGACATTAACATGAATATAATGGAGGAGGTTATGGAAGTGAAAGGTTACAAGAATAATGGTTATAAAGTTGGAGGTTATGGAGG